>JAABOM020058536.1:0-13795 GCA_011800125.2 Solanum clarkiae | reverse complement strand
ATAATGCTCTGGTTGTTATGATTATATGGAGTGCTATTGAGATTGGTTATTCATGATATCATTGACTTGTTTATGTCCTTACATGATTACTTTATGGTATTGATTTGATGACACTTGATGAACTAGCGAGAATTGATAAACTGTAGAATTTTTCCTTAGGGCTTGAAGTGGGTTAGATGAGAATTATACTGTTATAGGTTTTGATCATAGAATTTTTAGAGGGTGTAATTGTGAAGGTTATGAGTTAGGTTGTAGTTGTGAGGATTTTGGTGGGGGTGTTGGAGGGGTACCAGTATTCTATACTACTTAACCTTGTGTTTGTTAGTTCGCTTGCTGAGTACCGCGTGTTTGGTACTCACCCCTCTTGCTACAACATTTTTGTAGGTTACGGGCCCGGATCATCGTGATACTATTTACTCTTCCTTATCCGTGGCTTTCTGCAGAGATTGTGAGAGGTAGTTGTTTGCCATCCTAGCTGAATTCTTACTCATGTTTATGATTTTGTTCTATTCCAGAGACAATATCATTTGATACTTGTGTTTTCTTTCAAATCTATTGTAATACACTAGAAGCTTGTGCATGTGACAACCAGGTTTTGGGGGATTTCCATTAAATTGAACTTTTATTTGATTATAATTTCGCATTTTAATGTTATGGATGGGTTGTAGGCTGACTTGTCTTGGTGGGAAAAGACGAGTGCCATCACGCTCATTTTCGGGTCGTGACAGTTGGTATCAGAGCCTAGGTTCATAGGTCTCACGTGCACACAAGCTGAGTCTTAGTAGATTCTCAAGGATCGGTACGGAGACGTCTGTACTTATCTTTGAGAGGCTATGGAGACTGTTAGGAAACTTTCCTTTATTTATTCTCTCTTATCGTGCGTAGTGATGTTCATTGGTACTGAGTATGCCTATGTTCTTTTGACAGATGGCGAGGTCTAGAGGTACTGTTTCTGGTGGTAGAGGTGAGGCATCCCCTGAGGCAGTTGTCGAGGCCCCAGTTAGAGGTAGGGGTAGAGCTCGAGCCAGAGGTCGTGCTCGTAGAGCAGCACCGGTGAGAGGTCGTGCTTAAGAGGCCTCTCCAAAGCCTACGGCTGATCTTAGAGGGAACCAGGTTCCTTCAGAGCATGCTACTACACCATTGTTGCAGGATACCTTATTGAGAGTGCTGAATGTACTTGAGAGTCTTGGTCCGAGCAGTAACACGGGAGGCACTTCAGGCGGTTCTCAAACCGGAGGAGTAGCTCGAACCCCAGATCAGCATCATGTGCCACTGATCAATGACTCGATAGAGCAGCCACCAGTGGGTACTAGAGTTGAGATTGATCCAGCACCAGCTATGGAGGTTCGGGGTGCGCCTATGACAACATTGACGGAGAGCGAGCAACGCTGTTATGAGATGTTTAGGAAGATGAACCCACTGCATTTTCAGGGCGGAAAGACTGAGGATGCTCATGAGTTTCTGACTACTTGTAGGGAGCTGTTGGAAGCTATTGGCCTAGCTGAGTCACACGGGGTTCGATATGTTACTCTTCAGCTTCGTGGGCCAGCTAGGGAATAGTGGAGGACATATTCAGGATCTTTGCCTGTGGGATCTCCCACATTGTCTTGGGAGATGTTCTCTGCTGCTTTTTACGATAGATTTGTCCCTTGGAGTATGAGGGAGGAGAGTCGGTTGAGGTTTGAGAGTTTGAGGCAGGATAGTTCATCAGTCGCTGAGTATGAGACCCGTTTCTGTCAGCTATCTAGACATGCTACAACTATCATTCCAAATGAGACAGAGAAAATTCATAAGTTTGTGAGGGGGCTGACCTATTCTATCCGTCAGGCGGTGTTTAGAGCATCTAGAGATGGAGCCTCTTTCCAGTCTGTTGTAAGTGCTGCTAAGGAGGTAGAAATGATGGAGAGGGAAGAGTTTGGGGACCCTAAGCGGGCCCGTACATCCGGTCAGTTTTCTGGTACCTCATCTGGAAGTAGAGGGTTCCATAGAGGGGGTGGCTCATATCAGCGTCGAAGACCAGTACACGCATCATTACCTGCTTCTGAGGGTGGTCAGACACATCATGGACCGACAGCGCGAGACAGCTATGGTAGTTCGTCAGGATCCGCATGGCAACGCCAGAGTTAGAGGCTTTGTCATGGGTGTCGAGATCCTAATCACTTGGTACGATAGTGTCCTTTATCAGGGGGACAAGGTGGGTCCTACCTCAGATCTTCAGTTCATACTAGACCACCAGCACTACCACCATACAGAGGGCGAGGCAGAGCTCAGACAGATAGAGGTAGCCGCATTCCAGGTAGAGGAGCGGGTGGTTCCATAGTCCCACAGGGTGGGGGTTGAGGCATTTCTCAGACAGGCGGTGGTAGAGGACCGCATTGCTATGTATTTTCAGGGAGGCTCGAGGCAGAGGCTTCTAATACAGTCATCACAGGTATCATCCCGGTTTGTCATCGATCCGCATCTGTATTGTTTGACCCTGGATCTACCTACTCCTATGTGTCATCTTACTTTTCACTTGGATTCAACTTGCCATGTGATCATACGCCTGTACCCATTTATGTTTCTACACCAGTAGGTGAACCTTTAGTGGTGGATCGAGTGTATCGATCCTGTCTTGTTTCTTTGTCTGGATATGATACGTGGGTAGATATGATCATTCTAGAGATGGTAGATTTTGATGTTATCTTAGGGATGGATTGGCTTTCCCCATACCATGCTATTCTTGATTGCTATGCAAAAACAATGATCTTAGCTATGCACGAGGTACCGAAAATTGAGTGAAGGGTGATAGTGGTTCTTATCCAACCAAAGTCATCTCTTATGTACGTGCTTAGAAACTAATCGATAGGGGGTGTATGTCTTACTTGGATTTTATTCGGGATACTAATGTTGATCCACCTTCTATGGAGTCCATTCCGGTAGTTAAAGAGTTTGTCGATGTGTTTCCCACAGATCTTCCAGGTATTCCTTCGGATAGGGATATTGATTTTCCTATTGACCTAGAGCCAGATACTAAGCCCATCTCCATTCCTCCATATCGAATGGCTCCAGCTGAGTTGAAGGAATTAAAGGAGCAACTTCAAGATTTACTGAGCAAAGGGTTTATTCGTCCTAGTGTGTCGCCTTGGGGTGCCCCAGTTTTGTTTGTGAAAAAGAAAGATGGGTCCATGAGGATGTGTATTGATTATAGGTAGCTAAATAAAGTGACTGTCAAGAACAAATATCCATTTCCTCGTATTGATGACTTGTTTGATCAGCTTCAGGGGGCAACTGTGTTCACTAAGATTGACTTGAGGTCTTGTTACCATCAGTTAAAGATTAGAGCATCAGATATTCCTAAGATAACTTTCCGAACTCGCTATGGCCACTATGAGTTCTTGGTGATGTCCTTTGGGTTGACTAACACCCCTGCAGCGTTCATGGAGTTGATGAATAGGGTGTTCCATCCGTACTTAGATTCTTTTCTCATAGTATTCATCGATGACATCTTGGTGTATTCCAGGACAGAGGTTGATCATGCTAATCACTTGAGGATAGTGCTACAAAGGTTGAGGGAGGAAAAACTATATGCAAAATTCTTTAAGTGTGAGTTTTGGCTTGATGCGGTGGTGTTCTTAGGGCACGTGGTATCTAAGGAGGGGATTAAAGTGGATCCGGCTAAGGTAGAAGCAGTTAGAGGGTGGACGAGGCCTACTTTAGCTACCGAGATTCGCACTTTTGTGGGGTTAACAGGGTACTATCAACGGTTTATTCAGGGGTTTCCTTCCATTGCAGTCCCACTGACTAGGTTAACTCAGAAGAATGTATCCTTTCATTGGATTGATGAGTGCGAGGCAAGCTTCCAAAAGCTCAAAATATTGTTGACTTCAGCTCCCATTCTGACCTTACCTGAGACAGGTGTAGAGTTTACAGCACATTGTAATACGTCAGGAGTGGCGTTAGGCGGTGTATTGATGCAAAGGGGTAAAGTGATTGCCTATGCTTCTCGACAATTGAAGGTTCATGAGAAAAATTATCCTACGTATGACTTAGAGCTAGCAGCTGTGGTTTTTGTCCTTAAGTTGTGGCGTCATTACCTATATGGTGTGCATTGTGAGGTCTTCACTGATCACAGAAGCCTTTAGTATATATTCAGTCAAAGGGATCTTAACTTGAGGCAGCGAAGGTGGATAGAGCTGCTAAAGGACTATGATTTAACCATCTTATACCATCCGGGGAAGGCGAATGTTGTGGCTGATGCATTGAGTAGGAAGATTTCTAGCATGGGGAGTCTAGCCACCATTCAAGTGGAGGAGCGACCTTTGGCCAGGGATGTTCAGCGTCTAGCTAATGGCCTAGTCAGGTTACAACTTTCTGATAAGGGCAGTGTCTTTGCTTTCCTAGAGGCTCGTTCTTCCTTGATGGACCAGGTTCGCGAGCGCCAGTTCAAGGATGAGAAGTTATGTCTCATCAGGGACAAAGTGACCAGAGGAGAGGCTAAGGAAGTAGTGCTTGATCCTGATGGTGTTTTAAGGATCAGTGGTCGAGTCTGTGTGCCTAAGGTGGGTGATTTGATTAGATTGATTCTTGAAGAGGCTCACTGTACTCGTTATTCCATTCATCCAGGAGCAACGAAGATGTATCATGACCTGAGTCAATACTATAAGTGGTGTGGTATGAAGAAGGATATTTCAGAGTTTATGGCTAAGTGTTTAACTTGTCAGCTAGTTAAGTGTGAGCACCAGCGGCCTGGAGGTGAGTATTAGAGGATGTCTATTCCTATATGGAAGTGGGAGCGAATCACTATGGATTTTGTGGTGGGTTTGCCTACTTCTGTAGTCGTGGATCGATTGACTAAGTCTGCCCATTTCATTCCGGTCAAAATCAAGTATACATCAAAGAAGTTAGTTGAGCTTTAAATTAGTCACATAGTTAGATTGCATGGTGTGCCCATTTCTATCATTTCTGATCGGGATTCACTTTTCACTTCACATTTTTGAAGGGCCTTGCAGCATGGTTTAGGTACTCGGCTAGATATGAGTTCAGCCTTTCACCTTAGACAGATCAACAGTCTGAGCGGACTATTTAGGTATTGGAGTACATGCTGCGAGCGTGTGTGATTGATTTCGGTACCCATTGGGACCAACACTTGCTCTTAGCAGAGTTTACCTACAATAACAGTTATCACTCCAGTATTCAGATAGCTCCATTCGAGGCACTGTATGATCAGCGGTGTAGATCTCCGATTGGTTGATTTGATTCTGCTAGGACAGACTCATTAGATGCAAACTTTCTGAGAGATGTTGTGGAAAAGATCTGTATGATTCAACATAGGTTGTTGGTTGCGCAGAGTAGATAAAAGAGTTGTGCGGATAGGAGGGTTTGAGGCCTGAAGTTTATAGAGGGTGATCACGTTTGGCTCAGGGTATCACCCATGAAGGGTGTAATGCGGTTTGGAAAGAAGGGCAAACTTAGCCCTCGATTTATTGACCCATTTGAGATTTTGGAGAGAGTTAGAGAGGTGCCCTATAGACTAGCCTTGTCACCTAGCTTATCATCTATACATCATGTATTCTATGTATCCATGCTTCAGAAGTATATGCCCGATGAGTCTCATATACTCTTATTCAATTCGGTGACATTGAATCCAGACTTATCGTTTGAGGAGGAGCCTATTGCTATTTTGGATAGACAGGTTCGCAAGCTTAGAATAAAGAGATTGCTTCCGTGAAGGTACAATGGATGAATCATCCAGTTAGAGAGGCGACTTGGGAGATGGAGTCAGAATTACGTGCTATATATCCTCATCTTTTCGAAACTTCAAGTACTCTCTTTTAATTTATGTTCGAGAATGAACATGATTTTTTAGTGGTGGATAATGCAACAATCCCAAAATTTTGTCTAATTGAGTTGGAATAGTGCAAGGGGATTAAAAAATATATTTTAATGGGTTAATGCTCTTGGTGGCATTTTTTTTAATTAATTATTAGTATGTAATTGCTTCTTGCACTAACTGAGTGCATATTCTTTTAAAACCACTCAATCTTGTCACGTTAATGCTCTAATAATATGAATTTGTTATTCTTTCTTTTGGAGGAAATGAGGCAGCGGTTTGCCTCTATAAAAGGATGGAGCATTTTGCTCATTTGCAGCAGAACAGAGAGCAAAACACGAGAGAAATATAGTATCTATATATATATGTATATTTTGAGAGTTCTATTAGCTGAAGGGAGGTGTTTTATTGTGTAAAGTTTCGATAATTTTATTCTTATAAGTTGCTCCTATTTTTTAAATCTTTTATAATAAGATATTTGATATAAATGAGTTTATTTTCATGTAATTTTTAAGTACTTTATTATGAAAATATTATTTATGATGAATTTATCTTGATAGATCAAAGTTAAGTTGAAGTGTAATTGGTGACAATTGCTCATAATTTATATACACCAAATATAATATTATTCTTTAAGTTGTATTATATTACTTGGAATATTTAAGATTAAATCCTAGACTTGAAACTTTGGAAATTAATAGCAAAATGGTTGGTCTTTGGGTCTAGGCTAAACATATAGTAATACGGGTTTTGTGAGTTTTGAAATCTTACGGTGATAATTTATTTGACTAGATCGTGGTGCTATGAATTCCATTCAAAAAGGAAAGGCCAAAGTGTTAGATTGACCGTGATTTGACTAAAGCAAGTGGACTTTCAAAACTTTATAATTCTCGTAGAATTCTCAAATTCTCCTTTTTCTTACGTGATTCGTGAGATATTTTAATATTATAAGAAATGAGATGATTAAAAATGTAAATGTGAGTTGGCGTGTTATTATGGTACTTGAATTGATAAATGTGGTGAAGTGATGAGAATTCTATATTTTTGAAAAATATATTGTTGTGGTTGAAAATTTTGAGTGGATTTGCGTGTGGAATTCATATCATGTTCATTTATTCCATGACACGCATATTTGCATTGAATCCGGATGTTGATATAAGTGAGATGTAAGATATTGGGACCGATGTCTTTACCGATTGAGATATTGTGATGCCGAGGTAACATACCGGCGAATTTATGATGATATTGTGACACCGAGGTTTTTGTCGGCGAATTTATGATGATATTGTGATGCCGACGTAACATACCGGCGAATTTATGATGATATTGTGATGTCGAGGTCGTTGCCGGCAATGATGTGATGTTGAGATATTTTAAGTGATGTTGTAATGCCGAGGTCTTTGCCGGCAATTATTGCACGATGCATTGCATTTCACCCTTGCATACTATTGCATAGCATGGTATTATCCTTATGATTGATTGTGCTATCACTTTTAGCTTGTGCTTTGGAATTGTGATATAGTGAAATACCATCTTTATTATGTATTATGTATTGCTGGGTCGGAATAACTTTCTGTGCAGGTTGTAGTCATGGAGATCGACTGGGACGAAAGGAGTTTGTGTATTCTATTAGACTTTCTTTATTTTGTTAGTTGACTTGTTGGGTACCGCGTGGTATTTGGTACTCACCCCTTTCTTCTACACTTGTGTAGGTTGGGAACCCGGGTAGTGAATAGTATTTCCTTGATCCGTAGAGGATTCCCAGGAGATGTAGAGAGGTAGTTGTTGTCATCTGGCTGACTCTCTTGTTCCTATTTCTTCTGTACTTGTTCTATTCGAGAAGAAGGACAGTATGGACTTGTATTTCTTTGATTTTCTGTATTGTTAGTGGCTTGTACGCGTGACAACCAATCCTTGGGTGGTATTTAAGTTTATAGGAATTTGCAGCTTTAGTTATCTACTCTAGTTAATTACTTCCGCGCTGATATGTTTATTATCTCTTTGAGTTAAGGCTGACTTGTTTTGGTGGGAGTGATCAAGTGCCATCGCACCCAAATTTTTGGGTCGTGACATGTGCCAACTCACCTAGCTTAATATCTCTATCTCCTTTTTCATTTACGAGTTTATAAAAGTAAGCTTGTCACTTTAGTTTAATGGAAGTGTCATCCACCAACACCTCACCCTCCTCATCCTTGATGCACTTCACTTGGTCCAAGTCGCGACCTTTCCTTTCTCTCTCTTTAGCGAGCCTATACAATCTCTTGTCTCCATCTTTATCACTTAGCTCCTCATATAGGCGCTCAAACGCTGCTATCTTAGCACTCGTCACCGCCATCTTTGCTTCTGACTTAGTTGTCTTATATATTTCCTTAAGCTTTCGCTTTTCATCTTCATTCCTATGCTCCAACCACTTCATGTAAGCAACCTTCTTATCTTTCACTTTGCCCTAAATTTCATCATTCCGCCACCAATCGCCCTGATATCCACCAAAGGTCCCCCTGGAAACCCCTAGTACCTCGGTAGCTACCTTTCTAATGCAACCAGCAGTAGTGTCCCACATACTGTTCACATTTCCGCCATTACTTCAAGCCTCTAAGTTTCTCAACTTTTCTTCCATATCTCAAGAAAGGGTAAGAGTAAGGCATTCCGATCTAATCCTCGGTTGGGCATAAATAACCTTCTTCTTCTTTTCACTCTCTTAATCTCCAAATTCATCGGTAGAAGCCTATGTTGAGTGGAAATATTTTCACTCGGAATAACCTTGTAATTCCTACATAGACTTTTATCGCCCTTCCGGAGAAGCACGTAGTCTATCTAGGTCTTAGCTACCGTACTACGAAAGGTGATCAAGTGGTTTTTCATCTTTGGGAAACATGAGTCAGCAATAACTAACTCAAAAGCTTTGACAAAATTTAAGGGAGACGTTTCACCTCCATTCCTCTCCCCAAAACCAAAGCCTCCATGAACATCATCAAACACGCTAGCAGTTGCCCGATATGCCCATTAAAGTCACCCCCAATGAAGATTTTTTGTCTTTTCTATGCCTCGCACAACCTCATCCAAATCTTCCCAAAATATCCTTTTGACTTCCTCATCTAGGCCTACTTAGGACACATAAACACTAACTACGTTCGCCTAGCAACCATGTCTTATCATCCTATCATTAACCCTCCTAGCATCCACCACATAACCCCTAAGATCTTCGTTTACTAGGATACTCACATCATTTCTATCCCTTGAACCACCGGAGTACCATAACTTATATCCATCAACGTCCTGAGGCTTGGTACCTACCCACCTGGTCTCCTGAACACACGCAATATTAATATGTCTCCTCTTAAGACATTTACTAGCTCTATATATAAGACTTTGAAATTAACTAAAATTTTGGTCATCAAATATTTTGCTAATAAAAGTATAATATAGAAAATTTAAAAGGAAGAAAATAACTAAAATTACATTGAAAATATTAAACTACTACTTCTATATTTAGGAGTCTATATTTTAAAAATTAAAATTTAATCAATTATTAACTCCTAACTATCACCTCTATCATTTATGTATTCATAAATTATTAACATATTTGTATTATAAGTATTTTTATTTATTTAATTTTATTTATATAAATACTATTTATATATAATTTTTAAATTGGCACATACATACGTCCAAAGCACGTATACTAAACTAGTTAGTTTATAATAGGGACAATAAAAATTAGATGTCAACAATAAAATATCTTAAGCTTATGAATATACTCATATAGTTCAGGATCCAATGGTCTTGTGGTTAATAATAATCAATTTCTAATTTTCATACGACTCATATCGCAAATTTTGTCTAGTTTCAAGCACTTTAAATTATCACAACATAATAATACTTTTTCCATAATATCATTTGATCAAGCCATCATCCTCAATATTGTAACTTGAATTGACAATTGTCGAGAATCAAATTCTTTAAGTAGCCATTTTTGTAGCCATTTTGGAAACACATATTCAAAACTAGGATTTCATCTTTACAACCTTGGCAGCAAATTCTGCCAACAGTTCAAATCTTTATCAAGATAGTATAAAATTCATATTTTTTATTTTTTCATAGGATGAATGGAAATTGATCACCATTAAAATCGACTTTCACCAAAATTGTCATTGAGACGACTACTTTCTTTTCTTTTTTTTTTTTCAAAAAATTATATTGAAGTGAATATTTGCACTAAAAAACAACAAAAAACAAGAACACCTCAATAAAATATGAGGCTAAAACCAACTTTTTTCTTTAAAAAATTTTACACCTTAATTACTAGTTTCTTTTACATATATTTTGTCTTTATAAATTTTTAAAATACATAATTATTTTTTCAATTTCAATATCTTTTGTAATGAATTCTAAGGCACAAATATATATATATATATACACACACATTATTATATGGTCCATAACATCACAAATGTCTATATTATAAGTTTTTATTGATTATAATTTTAAATTTTTTTCTTCAATTAAATCAATTGACCACAAACTATCAAAATATTATAGAATTAGTAAAAATATTTAAAAATAAAATACAGTTGAGATATGAATTAATTGACTGTACCGAATATAGTATCATTTTTACTTGTACATATTTCATATTACATTTAACAAATAGGTCTAAACCATAGTGATTGTTACTCTTTAGAAGGCATTCATAATGTCTTTTAAATTTAATTATCTGATTTCTAATTAGCTTAAGTTTGAAATTTCTAAGAGGCACCTCAAAGAATTAAAGACAGTTTTACAATTGAAATTAAAATTAATTAAGATAAATTAAAAAGTAAAAAGTAACTGTAAATTTAAACATATGTGTATAATAATTCATAAAAGAATTAACAATACACTACTAAAAAATTTCAATTAATACGAAAAATAAACAAATAATTTTTTATATCTATATATCGTTGAACAATTTTGAAGCCTTATTTTTTTGGGGTTGTAAAGCCATTGCTTAGGATTGAACCACCCCTAATAAAATATCAGTTACATAGTGTTAATTGTTAAAAAAAATGATGTTTCAGAAAAAAATCAGTTTAAATCTAAATTAATTTAAGAAAAGAAAATCAATTTTTTAAAAAATAGACAGAATCGTCACTTAATTTTTATGATTCTAACAAAAAAAATCCTAAAAATTTTAGAGAAAATAAGTAATAGATATAATTCTTAGTTTGAGAAGGTTAGCATTCAAAGTGGTCGCTAACGTGCGATTGACCAATGATTAAACTCATTTGACTAATGATTAGGAAAAATTTAAAACTTAAAAAATATTTCAAGTAAAAAGAATCTCTTTTTAATCAAAAATAATTTAAAAAGGAAGTTCCAAAATTGCTTAATTTTAAATAAAAGGACTTAAAATAAATGATTTAAAATTTTAAACTATAGCCGAATAAAAAATAACCTTAGCCTAAAAGACATGAAAGAGAACATTTTTGAAATGAAATTGACAAACTTGACCACTTTTTTAAAAAGATATGAAATTTTTGTCAAAAATAACCCATAGTAAATGCAATCGTTTAAAGAAAGAATTAATATAAAAATAATTTGTTGTTTGGGGGAATTAATTAAGTTGAACTAAGCAAATAATGTTAGTATTCAAATAAATGGATAATACAATGTAAAAAGGGAGAGTTAAAAATTTGGGCTTTTGGCTCACTTTTGTTGTGTGGGGTTACTGTATATATGTTGTATATCAGTGTATATTGACTCCCAAAAAATTGTATATCAGCCTCCTCAACTTGTGACAGCTCCTAAGACCTTGTGACATACCTTTTCGCATAGAGATTTAAAGTAAAAAGAGAGATAACTGATGAGCCTAAAGTGAAGGCTATTGCAATGTTAACATAACTTAACGAGCAATTTTGATATATCTTCTAGTGCCAAAATTAATACTTGAACAAGGCAGTACATATTGTTATGAGAAAATTGATTTTATGAAACTAAAGATGAATGCAAAAGCAAAATCTGGACAACCGGACTCAATTCTCAAATATTACAATGCACTATAAAATATTTAGAACTACAGGGAAGAAGGGATACAAAAGCCTCAGATGTACACATATTGATCATAAAACACGATAAATTTTTAAGATAGGTCGAAACAGAGCAGACCAACAGCCAAACTAATGCTTAGATAAGTAGAAAATTCAAACAAGACAAAGCACAATCTAAAATTCAGGCTTAAAGTATAACAAGACTATGACTTGATTTTCCTCAAAAAAGAGAAAATTTAATCACAAAGGACTGAATCAGATAGACATGAGGGAATTTTAAATTAACCAAAATAGATCAAAATGTGTCCCCAAAATAGGAGAAGAAATTAGTAGCAATGTCACAACCCCAAATAGACATGGTGAAAACGTTAAGCGAGTATCTGGATTTTATCCAAGACAAACACACTCCATCATGTTTAAAAATATGTGGGTTACATTCCAGATACAGTCCAATAGGGAGTATTCAAACTAAACGTATGAAGAGACGAGATTTGGACTAGAACCAGCAAACAGGGAATTTAAATCTTGAGTGATGCAAAGGGGAGGACTTAAACGATCATGAACATAAACAAATACGAATCAAAACCATACCTAATGTAGACATGTTTGAGCTAGAGAAAGACTTGGAGCCAAATGTGAAGACTAATATCCAACCAGATAGCAAATTCTATGAATACAATCGGATGTTAATGTGATGATATACGTATGTATATGTTATGGCTGGAGGAATTAATTTTAAGGGAATGGGGCGGGTTTTTCGAAAATTGGGCCAAAATTTTAGTCTGAAATTGGGTCTGAAAATGGTGTTAAAAGGAGTGGAAAATGTAATTGAAGATTTTACCATCCAAATTACAATCATGGCCAATTTTAAAATTCAAAAATAGCAGAGTTGAATTAGTTAATTAATTCGGTCCTAAGATGAATTAATATAAATTAATTAAAAAGCTTCTAAAAATTAAAAGATGAAATAATTAATCCTAAAATAATTTATAATTATACTAGGATAACGATAAAAATAAATAAAATAATGTCTTTTTTGGAGTGATTTTTGAATAATTATGAAAAGTAACCATTAAAATATGTAGTTATAAAATAAATGAAAATATGTAATTATACATATATAATTAATAACAAATAAGAGATTAACACTAAAATAGCTTAAAATATTTTTCAGATTTTTCAACGATAATTATTTCAAATTTAAAAAATTGAAGAAACTCGATAACTGCTTTATATTTTGGAAGATAAAAAATTGGATGTCAACACATAGTCAAACGTATAAATTATGTAAGATGATTTCTAAAGACTTGATTACACCTTATAGTAGAATTATTGACTCTATGCATCAAGAAAAAAAGAATTTTTTGATAATTTTCTAAAATTCAAAAGATTATTTCTTACCCGTCATTCAAATGATTTGTAATTGCATTTTTTATATCTAGAGAAGAAAGATTTTTTTGGTAATTTCTGATTTGAAGCTTTAATTTATTAATTAATTCTCTACAAGAAAAAGGACCTTTAATGAGGGGATATTTATTCGTTAAAAGTTCAAATCCGGTCGCTAAAGGTCATTAACGACAGGAGTAAAATCGGCCGTCGCACATTATTAAAGGCTCCGACATAAAAAGTTTAACGACGGATTTTTGTTTGGTTGTTAAAAAAAACTTTTAACGAGACATAAAATCTAGTCATTATATCTACTTTAATAGCGACCATATTTTTCCTATGTTAATTAGTCAAATTCGATCTGTTGACACTCAATTTTTACCCTCCACGGTGTCAAAATAATCATCGGGGCTTTATCCTTATTTTATTATTTTATTAAAAAATAAAAATTTTTACACGGGCGCGTGTACTACACGCGCCCCCTTTATCCCCAACCGCCCCCTTTCCTCTCCTTCATTTTCCATTTTCCCAGAAACCCTAACCCGCCCCCTCCCTTCTTCTTTCTCCATTT
>JAABOM020058535.1:0-13795 GCA_011800125.2 Solanum clarkiae | reverse complement strand
ATAAATCATCAATCTTGGGGAGGGGGTATTTATTCTTAATTGTCACCCTATTCAATTGTTGATAGTCGATACACATTCTCAAGGTTCTATCCTTTTTACGTACAAATAACACTGGTGTATCCCAAGGGGATGCACTAGGTCTTATGAAACCCTTCTCCAATAAGTCTTTTAACTGCTCTTTTAATTCACGCAATTCTGCCGGGATCATTCTATATAGAGGGTTGGAAATAGGTTGAGTGCCTGGAAGTAAGTCAATACCAAAATCTACTTCTTGTTCTGGAGGTAAGCCTAGAAGTTCTTCAGGGAACACATCAAAAAATTCAGTCGCTGCTGGAACTGATTGAAAAGTTGGCGATTCTACCTCCATATCCCTTACTCTAAATAAATGATATATATATCCTCTAGATATTATCTTTCTTGCCTTCATATAAGAGATAAACTTACCCTTTGGCGCCCCAACATTGCCTTCCATTTCAAGAACTGCCTCATTTGGAAAGTGGAAGTACACTCTCTAAGTTCGTCAATCCACAGTGGAATAGAAAGAAGCTAACCAGTCCATACCCATTATAACATCGAATTCCACCATTTCTAGGTCAATAAGGTCAGCTAATGTGTCACAATCACAAACAGTTACTACACAGTCATAATAAATCTTTTTGTCATAATAGATTTACCGGTTGGTGTAGACACTTCAAATGGTTTGTTCAATAATTTGGGTGTTCTCTTAAGCTTCGCAGCAACTAGTGAAGTGATGTATTATTGTGTAGAACTAGGGTCAATTAATGCATATACATTATGTGAAAAGATGATCAATGTACATGTTACCACATCGGGTGAAGCTTTCAAATCTTGCTAACTCCCAGAGCATAAGTATGATTCTGGACTCCGCTAGAGCTAGCTGCCCCTCTTACACCTCTACCATGACCCATAGGTGGTTTTTGAACCCTACCTAATGGAGGAACTGATGATGATGATGCAACAGATGATCTAGTAGGTTGTGCTATATCATCCAAACGTCTCTTCGGGCAGTCTTTCATCATATGCCCTGGCGCACCATACCAATAATAAGCGTCTATCCCAACGTGACATATACCTGAATGATTTCTTCCACACTGTTTACAAGGTTGCATAGGGGTCATTTGCTGGCCTACTGAATATCCCACTGTCCAGGCGCCTTGCCCTTCACTTCTTGGACCAAACTAATTTCTCCTAGACCCCTAAAGTTATGGTGGAGCACTGGCTGCAGAGTAGGATGATGATGGCCTAGGCGGTCTATTAAAAAACTGAGGCCTAAGCTCACCTTGGGATGGTCTAAACTGTCGTGTAGACCTGGCCCTCTTGGATTGCGCCCTATCTAACTCTTGTGTCCTACACCTTTGCCTCTGATCCTCTAATTTCTGTGCAAAAGCTTTCATTCTTGCTATAGCCATGTATTTGTTCAAGGAAGCAATGGTACAGTCTCTGATGAGATACGTATCCAATCTATCTACATATTAATGAACTCTATCTGCCATAATAGTAACTACATTAGGAGCATACCTGGCCAGGGAATTAAATTGAAGGCTATACTCCCTCATACTCATATTCCCTTGGTGGAGGTTCAAGAACTAATTTGCATGGGACTCTCTAATCTCTAATGGCAAGTGATGGTCAAGAAATTCCTCTTTGAACTCCTTCCAGGTAGTTGGAGGTGCATCTATATTCTTAGATTGCTTCCAACCTTCATACCACAATATATCCACGCCTTTCAACCTATATGTCGCTAACTCAATAGCTTCTGTACAACTCACATGCACAACATCTAATGTGTGTTGAGTCTAATCAATAAAGTCTTGGGGATCTTCATTAGGATCTGATCCAGTGAAGGATGGAGGGTCCAAATTAAGGAAATGACGTATCCTCATGCCAGCTGCGCTACTTACACCACCTGCACTTATAACTGGACCTTCCCATCTTTGACCTTGGCCAACAACTATACGATTCAATAGTTGGACTGCATTTCTCAGATCCTGCATGGTAGCATCGATAGGTGGTTCTGGGAGAATTTCACTACTTCCGGGGTCATCAGGAACTGCAGGAGCTGGAGATGTCTGTGACAGAGACTCATCTTGAGCCTCATTTTGTTGTCTCACCTGACTGGGTATACCAACCACCACTTTTACTTCCTTCCCTTTACCTTTGTTTTTCCTGGTTTCTGGCATACTTGCTGTACAAAACAATTTACAGGTTAGACACAATGCACCTATTACACTTGGCTCTATGGCACGATCTAAAGAATGTAAAGAAAGTATCAACTCCAAAATGCCACGTAGTCTCCAGCTTATAATTGTGGTGTATAACATATCGATAAATAAGATTCTACATAGACACGACTGTGAAGACTCCCTAGGATGACCCGCTCTGATACCACTCGCCTAAAGTCCCATTAAGGCAAACTGACACCCATTGCCAATAAGGCCTGCGAGAACCAACCTGTATCTATGCGCTTTCTGTATATATATTATAAGAGATTTCTAAATTCAACATGCCTTTAAGAAAGTAAATAGTAATAACAAGCCAAAAGGAAATACATATAGCTAGGCCGTTGGGGCCACAGTGTCTAAAGTAGGAGACATGACCACACTTTAATTTACATAGTCTACAAAGCCTCCAGATAAGGAAAAGTATCTGATAAGGGTCGGGACAGGTCCCGCCTCGACTAACTGTACAATATAAAAATAAAAGCTCTAGGAACGCAAAGCTCTGAAGCAATCTGGAGCATGGTAACAGCAGCTGGATATCCTATACTCCTACTGGGGAGATCTACTAGCACCTATACCTACAGCATGAAATGCAGGTCCCCCATAAGGGACGTCAGTATGAGATAATATACTGAATATGTAAGGTAGGAAATACTGTATATAAAGTAACAACTCAAATGAAACTATGCACTGGTGTAGGATAAGAGACCACCTTTAGTTATACTGTGGGATCATGTACTGTATGGTCTTTTTATTACTTTAACTTTACTGTATAATCTGTGCACAACAAATAATACAAGTGATCAGCTGATCAGTGGTAAATCTATATCGGGATTGGCCCTGGCTAGGCTTTTCCTTTCACCCCTTGGGCTACCACCCGTGATAGGATCAACCCTGGCTAGGTGATTCTTCCATCCCCTCGGGTTACCACCCATCAACAAGCAATGTACTTTACTTTGTCTTTCAATTACCTTTGAGATGATAGGTCATAATATTAGAGTTGTAGGATGGTAGGTACAATATACAACATCTAAATAATAACAAAAGACAACACCATAATTAAAGGAGTAGTTTACACAAACAATGAAATGCATAGGAGGTAGAACAACACATGAACTTTATTTAGTAGAACAAACTCGTGCATCTTGGTATCTAAGTATGTATGCAGATTTGAAGGTGACTATGTATGGAAGCATATGAACATATGAAAGAGTTGAGACATGGTTAATAGTTGTATCGGAGTTGGTAAGCGCCTTTATGTGCCGAGGAGGGATCTATGTTTCACTCCAAATAATACTAAATCAGGTAGCCTTACATACCTCGCTGTATGACCTCGCTATTACCTCGAGATAGCCTTCCCTTCCTCCAAATTTTTATCTACAATATAGTAGGTGATAAAACTAGCATTAGCAGCCAATAGATACATCTTGGCAGCCCAATCTCAAAAAAAAAACTACGGGCGGCAAGTGGGTAATTACAAACCCGAGCATATTCTTTTAATTTTTTCGCCCCTAATCATATTTTCTAATACACATTATCATATACATATCATGTGCAAACTATTTTAGTTCCATAAAAGGCTTAAAACAGCCCACAAAACTCAACACATAACAATTCTACATAACATACAAATAGGCGGCATAATGTTACATCCCTTCGCTACATTTTGACGTCGACAATTCCAAACCTGTTCCAACTTTAACGAAACTGCCCCCACCATACATACATATAAAGCCAGTCCTAAAATAGTTCAAAAATAGTCCTAAAAATAGGTGGTATACATGAGACCATAGTCCTTAATCAATTAGTCCACAAGTTCCTATTACGAGCACAATTACGATATCACACAAGAATTCACTTTCGCGGACTGTAAAAATGGTGCAGCAGCCTTTATACATCATTATAAAAATAATATTCATTAATAATAGTAGAATACCTTCATAATCAATCCAACCAAAAAGAGAAAAGATTCCAAATAAGCAAGAAAAATGTACAACCACTTTTGCAACACATGCTGTCCAACAATTTCAGCATAAACATAACCAACATAGTCTCTTGTTTTTCATAAGAAAACCATACTAAAAACATAAATAAACTTACTTACCATTACCTTGAAGGCGTAGTGCTTCTCCAGGAACCCTAGAAGTCTCCTTGTGGTTGCTTTGCTAGGTTAAGAAAGTGTAGAGAGAAAGCTTGTGAAAGTTGATGTTTTTTCCAACTTAAGAATGACTTAAAGGAGCTTTTGGCCGAATTTCTTGTGTGGTTTGAGCCTCATATTATCAAGATGGTGATACAGCAGCTTGTCCTTTTCAGTTGGGCCTAATTGGGTTTCAAAGTTGATGGGCCTTGGCTGCCCATTTTCTTAATATCTCTTCACTTAGTTTGGGCCCAAATAGTCAAGTGGGTTGTGATGTACTTGGGCTCTTTTTATATTCTTCTTGGGCTAAAAATAAATTCCATTTATGATTCTAAAACACGGGATAAATTTATACCCTTACACAGACTTTATCCATAATTGGACTTGGACAAATTCGACGTCGGGCCTCGTCTCTGTTTAGCGAGCAAATTTAAGCTAAGAAAGTAGGTGAATCACCTGCTATCTTCCTAATTTCTACAAGAACCTTACTTTTCTCACTTCATTTAGGGTCGTGATCTCCTCAATTTGACTTACAACTTATTTACACTCGATCCTCTTCAGCGTTAGACATACATATCGCCCTCTAATTTGATATTCAAGCACTTTTAAAAATTGGCACTAATTTGAAAAACCATATCATGTTTCATTTGTAATGTACTACTACTGTAAGATGTGGAGTTTTACAATACAAACCCCTCGATGTGGTTGCATGGGCCTGCCACCTCTCGAGCAAGGAGATCAAGGTACAAACCCCTCAACATGGTTGCACGAGCCTACCACCTTCAACTTCATATTCTTGTCCAGAGGGGTCAAATTGAGTGGAAAATGGGTCTAACCCCAATTTAAGAGCAATTGTATCAAAATTCGAAAATCGCAAAATGCAATTTCCAGAGAGCTTTTTGCGCCCCTAGCGCGATGCACCAAGGGTGTGCCATAGTACATTTTTTGGACAGTTTTTCAAGTCTGGTTCAAGGCCTTTGGGTCTTGGGCCTAAGTGTCCCCATGCATAAAAATGTGTATACTTAGCCTTATTTCACCCTCATATCATTCAAAGCATTCCCAAATACTCACTCAAATACTTAGCTAATATTTGATCTCCTAAATTCAAGTCTCAAAACTCATTTGGATCTTAAGGTTCTCAGTCAAGCTTCATGTCTCCATCTCCAATTTTCTTCAAGAATTCTCCAAAAGTCAAGGTATGTGGGTTTCTTTCATGGGTTCCTTTCACCCATGATGCCCAATCTTCCTTTTACCTAAAATTGCATGATTTAAAGTTGATTTACTCATTGGGTCTTATCTATTATGAATTTCACTGCATACTATGTTGGGGTTTCATGAAATTATGGTTCTTTTAGCATGTTCTAAGCTATGAACCTAAGATCTATTGTGGGATTTGATGAAGGGTTTTTGTGTATTGCTTGAGGGGGTTACCAAGTATCTATCGATGATTTTACAATGAATTTTCTTGCATGATTCACCCTTGATTTGCATGGTTTTGCACTAGTACTACACATCTGCCAAGTGTTTGATAAAATGTCTGGTTACGATTTTTTGAGGAATTGAAGGTCCAATGCATGTCTTATAAGATGAATGACTTTATGATGATGAAAAATATGTATATATATGATGATGAAAGGAATGCATGCATATTATATTATCTCTATAGTGTTAGGGATGACCAAGCCTAACTCGGGAGGTTGTAGGCCTGGGTAACCATGTTGAGGAGTTTATACCTCGATTGCCTTGCTCGGGAAGTAGCAGTAATCTGCAACCATGTTGAGGGGTTTGTACCTTGATAACCATATTAGGGGGTTTGTACTCCATCAACCACATTGGGGGCTTTGTACTCTATCAACCATGTTGGGGAGTTTGTACCTCATCAACCATGTTGGTGGAGTTGTACGTCATCAATCTCATGAAGGAGTTTTTACCTCGTGCACCTCATCAAGGAGGTGGTAGGCCTTGGATTGCGCTAATAATGGTCACTCCTTACACTCATATTATGTTTTATATAAGCATGGTTTTACTTCAAGCATCATTCATACATGCCTTATTACTATATGTTTATTCATTGACTATGTTATGCATTTTGATTATGGTGCTTATCACTTGTTGCAGTACATCTTGCATACTTAGTACATTCAAACATACTAACGTATACTCTATGCCTACATGATGTCACCATGTAGGAATAGAGCCCCGCTTGAGCATCCGATCCACCTAGCTAGTATGATTTTACTCAAGCTTGTTGGTGAGTCCTCTATTCTGGGGACGTTGCTTATGATCTATTGTTATGTTCTAAAACTATCTTTTCTTTTATGTATACATTCATTATAAGTGTGAGTCTGGTTGCTTGTCTTTGTCCTGTTGGACATGTGATATGTAATGTTATAAGCCTAGACTTTCCCTTGACTCTTGTAGTTATGATATGAATGATGTCCCTTGGCCATGGTCACCCTTATTTCTACTCTTTTATTGCTATTTTATTTCTTCCTCGAGTAAGGATGTGTAATGATGTGCTAAGAGGCTTGCTTGGGATCCTTTTGGGTTCTCCTCACACCGTGTCACGTCTAGGCCCTAGGCTTGGGTCATGACAAACTTGGTATTAGAGAACTATGTTGTTAGGTCCTTCGCGTCCAACATACTGTGTCTATTAGAGTCCTATTCATGGTTGTGAAGTGCGCCTGACTATGAATAGAAGGTTGTGAGGCGTTCGAGGAAATGTTTCACTTCCTCATAATCTATGTCGTGTGATAGAGTTAGCTCCCCTATGAATATGAGTCTATGAGGTGTTCCAGGAAATGTTTCACTTCTTTATAATCTATGTCGTGCGATAGAGTTAGCTCCCCTAGGGTTTATTGCTAATCCCTAACCTTTACATTTTAGGATATGTCTCGACTTACTCAAGATGATGATGTAATTAATGTAGAGATTTGTAATGCTCTATGGGAAGTGGCCAAAGCAGCGACAAAATGGGAAACTCACCTTGATCAACAAGTGAATGCTCCCGAGACTTCAAATGGCCAGAGGAGAGGTAGTGAAGCCAAGAGGGCCCATATTGAAGGAAAGTTCCAAAGTCCTAAAGGTAGAGGTGGTGTGGTGCCTTATGTTAGGTGCCCAAAATGTGGCAGGTTCCATGATGGCCCATGCTTACGAGATACCAATGCTTGTTATGGTTGTGGAGAGTCGGGTCATAAGATAAAGGAATGCCCTCATAAATGCAATAAGAGTAAAGGAGGCGATGATGGGGTGATTCATCCTAGATTACCAAAATATGGGAGGAAATATAGTAGTACATATTAGAAGAACACGAGTGCATGCTTTGGGTGAAGTGAGGTGGGCCACAAAATTTTGGATTGCTCTTATGCTCAAGACAAAGGTAAGTGTGGTGATGTTGATCAAGAGGCTCAAGGAGGCGATGAGGCGCTCGATGTTACTACCAGTATGTTGAATTTTCCTTTGAATTTGATGTGCATACATTAATAGGTTCGATGTGACATTATTTCTTTCATTATTCCTTTTTGGTTGCTAGTGGACTCCTTGTATGTCCCGAGTGGTTATGTGAACCTTTGGTATCTACCTCTTTGTTGAGTATGTTGTTGCTAAGAGAGTGTTCATAGGTGTTGTTTCGTATTTATATTGCGTTAGGTCTTGCCTTCTGACTTGTTGGGTTTGATATGGTGGATTTTGATGCATACTTGGGATGGATTAGTTGCATAAATGTTGTGCCTTCTCTGATTGCAGGGCCCATGGAGTTAGAATCTAACTCTCTAATGAACCCGTCCTTGAGTGGGAGGTTGTTATATGGTGGCAAAAGAGGTAGGTCCATTTCTTGTACTATGGTACGCTTGATCTCTAAGGGTTGCATTCTTTGTCTCGTGAGGGTTAGGGGTGTTAAACCTAATTCATTTCTATTTGAATTATTTTGGGCGTTAGATGAGCTCTAGAATCCTTTCTGATATTGTGGATTTGAGGTAGTATCTTTTGGTTTGGCCACTTGCATATCATGCTTCTAATGAGTATAGGGCCCATAAGGTTGTAATATGATGGTTAAGGATGGACGATCCATTTGGTCAACTACAATGGGCTAGATACTTCTCTAAGATTGATTTTAGTCTGGGGTTTGTACCCAAGTGAGGATGGGGGTAGGTGAAATCCCTAGGTGTCCTATCGAATTAGGAGTGAGCATTTGAGTAGTGGCGAAGTTGTTTGGTTGACTTATGCACCGGCTATGTATATGGGTTTCATGAATAGGGTCTTAAAACCTTACCTTGGCATATTTATGGTGACCTCTAGTGGTGGAGCATTGAATTATGTAGAGTGTTTGAACCATTTGGGGTAGTGTTACAAGTCTTGGGGAATGAGATGTTGGTTGCTAAGTATGATAGTTGTCATTTGAGGGTAACAAGAAGGTGGTTAGAACTCCTTGAGGACTATGATACGAGTGTGCATTGTTTTTCCCCAATAAGACTAAGGTTGTGATCGGTGCTCTAAGTAGGGTGCCTATGGTATCCTAGCATATGCTGATGGTGGCGAGAAGGAGGTAGCTAGGGAGGTCTATCGGTTGACTAGATTGGGAGTTAGGTTGGAAGGGGTTGGTGATGGTGGTATTGTTGTTGATGGTTCTAAATCTTCATTGGTTGAGGAGGTGAAATCTAACCAAGATCTTGACCCTGCTTTGTTGGAATTGAAATCACTGGTAAAAGATGGTAAGGTGGAGGTTTTCTCCCAAGGGAGAGATGGTGCCCTTAGGTACCAAGGTAGATTGTGTGCGCCTTGCGTTGATAGCTTGAAGGAAAAGATTCTTGATGAGTCTCTTGGTTCTTCTTATTCAATTCACCTCGGGTCTACTAAAATGTATAAGGATTTGAGAGAGGTATATTGGTGGGGAGACATGAAGAGGGACATTGAAAAATTTTTGTCCGATTGCCATAGTTGCCAACAAGTCAAAGCTGAACACCAAAAGCCAGGTGGCCTAGCACAAGGAATAGAGGTTCCCACTTTGAAGTGGAAGGAGATTAATATGAGTTTTGTGGTTGGGTTACCCAATACTAAGGGGGGTTTTGCATCCCCGTTCGGGTTGTGGTTGGTAGGATGACAAAATTGGCTCATTGTCTACCGGTTAAGACCACATATGGGGCTAAAGATTATGGTAGGTTGTGCATTCATGACTTGACGAGGTTGCATGGGGTTTCTTTATCGATAATGTTGGATCGTGGTTCTCAATTTACTTCGCACTTTTGGAGGTCCTTCCAAAGAGGTCTTAGAACCGAGGTAAAGCTTAGTACGACTTTTTACCTTCAAACAGATGTCCAAGCTAAAAGAACTATCCAAACACTTGAAAACATGGTTATGTTTTGTGTATTTGAGCTTAAAGGTGGTTGGGATGATCATCTTCCATTGATTGAGTTTGTGTATAACAATAGTTATCATTCTAGTATTGGTATGACATCTTTTGAGGCTCTCTATGGTAGGCATTGTAAATCACCAGTTGGGTGATTGAGGGAGGACATGTGACTTTGATGAGTCCAAATCTGGTTATGGAGGCACTTGAGAAGGTAAGAAGGATTAGAGGAAGGTTGGAAACAACCCAAATTGTCAAAATCCTATACTAATGTGAGGAGGAGAAACCTTGAATTTAAGGTTGGTGATTGGATCTATTTGAAGGTATCACCCATGAAGGGTGTGGTTGGTCTTTGTAAGAAGGGTAGGTTAAGCCCAAGGTATGGGAGTCCTCATAGACTGTTGAGGATGATTGTTAAGGTTGAATACAAATTGGGGTTGCCTATGAATAGGGATATGGTTGGTCCGACACTTTATGCTTCTAGGTTGAGGGGATGTGTCATTGACTCTAGTGCTATAAAACCCTTTGAAGTTATGGGTGTTGTGGTGGATAAGTTGACTTAGGAGAGAAGATCCTGGTGGATATATTGGATGGATGGATGGAGGATGTGCAGTTCGTCAAGGCACTTTGGAAGAATCGTCTAGTCGATAGTTTCTCTCGGGGAGACGGAGTGGGCATGGAGAAGTGATATCTGAAACCCTTTCATGCTATTCAAGATAGTGATAACACGACAAGTCCTTTTCTTTTATGATTCCAAATCTTATGTTTCAGCCACTATGTCATTTACATGAATTCATGTCGATGGTGACAAGTTCATGATGATTTTGACACATGTTGAGATTTTGAAAATAGTGTTTTAAGAATGTTGTTGTATTCTTATTGGGGATAATTTCTTCATGATTACTCTTCTCATATATGCTTCTTTTACATTGGGGACGAATGTTCCCAATGGGAAGATATTGAAATGACCCCAAAAAGTGCCCAAAAATGTGTCTTGAAAGTGCTTGGAATTGTAATTTCCTTATATCTCAAAATCCATATGTTATTTTGAAAATCTGACTTTATATTCTTGTTCAGGGGGTCAAATTGTGTGGGAAAAGGGTCTAACCCTAATTTTAAACGAATCACAATTTCAAATTTCAAAATGGCGATTTCCACTAAGGTATGCGCGTTGCTGGCGCGACATGCCAGTCCTTTATTTTGGTGCCAGTTTTCATGTTTAGTCCAAGACTTCTTGGTCTTGGGCCTAAGCCTTCTGATGTGTGAAAATACTTATAGTTAGCATTATTTCACCCTCATATCATCCAAGATATTCCCAAATACTCACACAAATACTTAGCCAATATTTCATCTCCTAAATTCAAGTCTCAAAACTCATCCTGATCTTAAGGTTCTCAATCAAGCTTGTAGTCTCCATCTCTAATCTTCTTCAAGGATTCTCCAAAAGTAAAGGTATGTGGTTTTCTTTCCTGGGTTCCTTTCACCTATAATTGCCAAGCTTCCTTTTACCTGAAATTGCATGATTTAAAGTTGATTTACTTATGGGTCTTATCTATTATGAATTTAACTGCATACTATGTTGGGGTTTTATGAAATTATGGTTGCTTTAACATATTTTGAGCTATGAATCTAAGATCTATTGTGGGATTTAATGAAGGATTTTGGTGTATATTGTTTAAGGGTATTACCAAATATCTATTGATGGTTTTACAATGAATTTTCTTGCATGATTTTACACTAGTACTACACACCTGCCAAGTGTTTGATAAAATGTCTGGTTATGATTTCTTAAGGAATTGAAGGTCCAATGCATGTCTTATGAGATTAATGACTTTATAATGATGAAAGGAATGTATGTATATGATGACGAAAGGAATGTATGTATATAATATTATCTCTATAGTCTTGGGGATGACCAAGCCTCACTCAGGAGGTTGTAGGACCAAGTAACCAGGTTGAGGGGTTTGTACCTCGATCACCTCACTCGGGAGGTGGTAGGCTCATGCAACCATGTCGAGGGATTTGTGCCTTGATAACTATGTTGGGGGGTTTGTACTCCATCAACCATGTTGATGGGTTTATACCTCATCAACCATGTTGGGGAGGGGGGATTTGTACCTCAGCAACCTCGTGAAGGGGTTTGTACCTCATATGCCTCTCAAAGGAGGTGGTAGGCCTTGGATTGCACTAATAATGGTCACTCCTTACACTCATATTTTGTTCTATATAAGCATGGTTTACTTTATGCATCATTCATACATGCCATATCACTATATGCTTATTCATTGCCTATGTTATGCATTTTGATTGTGATGCTTATTACTTGTTGCACTTCATCCTGCATACATAGTACATTCAAACATACTAATGCATACTCTACGCATACTTGATGTCACTATGTAGGAAACGGAAGCCCGCTTGAGCATCTCCATCCACGTGGCTAGTACGATTTCACTCAAGCTTGTTGGTGAGTGCTCCATTTTGGGGACGTTGCTTATGATCTCTTGCTATGTTCTAAAACTCTTTCTTTTATGTATATGTTAACTATGAGGGTGAGCCCAATTGCTTGTCTTTGCCCTCACTCTTATCTATGTAGTAGAGGTGTTGTTGGACATGTCATGTGTAATGCTATGAGCCTTGACTCTCCTATGACTCTTGTAGTTATGATATGAATAATGTCCTTTAGCCTCGGTTATCCCTATTTCTACTCTTTTGTTGCTATTTTATTTCTTCTGTGACCAAGGATGTGTAATGATGTGCTAAGAGGCTTGTTTGGGGTCCCTTTGGGTTCCCCTCGCGCTGTGTTACATCTAGGCCCTAGGCTTGGGTCATGACGCTTACCAATCCTCCTCATCACCTAATAAGGACCCACATATCTAGGGCTTAACTTACCCTTCATACCAAAACGAACCACATCCTTTCATGGGCGAAACCTTCAAATAGACCAAATCACCAACTTTGAATTCAAGATCCCTTGTCCTCAAATTGGCATAGGACTTTTGCTGACTTTGGGACATCTTCAAACTTTTTCTAATAATCCTAACCTTCTCAATAGCCTCCATAACCAAGTATGGTCCCAACAAATCCACCTCTCCAACCTCAAACCACCTAACCGATGATCTATGACATTTAGCATAGAGAGCTTCAAAAGGGGCAATACCGATGGTAGAATGATAGCTATTGTTATAGGCAAACTCAATCAATGGGAGATGATCATCCCAACTACCCTTATGCTCCAATACCCTAGCCCTAAGCATATCCTCAAGTGCTTGGATAGTTCTCTTGGCTTGCCCATCCGTTTGAGGGCGAAAGACCGTACTAAGTTTAACTCTTGTACCAAGACCCCTTTGGAAGGACCTCCAAAAATGTGAAGTAAATTAAGCACTATGATCCGATATAATGGAAAAAGAACCCCACGAGACCTCACCAAGTCATGAATGTACAACATAACGTAATCTTCAGCCTTGTATGTGGCATTAATCGGTAGAAACTGAGCTGATTTCGTCATCCTATCAACGACAACCTAAATGGAATAAAAACCCATTCTAGTCTTGGGCAACCTAACCAAAAAATCCATACTAATCTCTTCCCACTTCCAAGTAGGAATCTCCATGTATTGGGCTAGGCCACCCGGCCTATTATGCTCGACTTTGACTTGTTGGCAACTATTGCAACCGAAAACAAATTCGGTAGTGTCTTTCTTCATACTTCCCTACCAAAACACCTCCCTCAAATCTCTATACATCTTTGTAGCCTTGGGGTGAATAGAATAGGAAGAACCGTGAGGCTCATCAAGAATCTTTCCTCTAAAGCCATCAACACAAGGCACAAATAACCTACCTTAGTATCTAAGGACATCATCTCCCCCTTGGGATAAAACCTCCACTATACTATCTTTTACCAATGCATTCAATTCTAACGAAGTGGGGTCAAGATCTTGCTTAGATTTCACCTCCTTAACCAATGAAGATTTAGAACCATCAACAACAACAATGACAAAACCAAAAGCTCTGCCCTCCCTCTCTATCTATCCAAGGGATGGAAGGGCAGAGGCCTTTGGTGTCCCCTCCAGCC
>JAABOM020058534.1:0-13795 GCA_011800125.2 Solanum clarkiae | reverse complement strand
ATATATATATATATATATATATATATATATATATAGAGAGAGAGAGAGAGAGAGAGAGAGAGAGAGAAAGTCTTTAAATTCTTTTTGTTTTGAAAATTCGGTACCCTTAAAATTTTTGAGATTGTTGGTTATTTTTGCAATCATACACATGATTATCTGGAAATATTTGTTCTGCTAAAGAGAAGGCTAGTTGATGCTTGAAGCATGACCTATGAATCTGTACTTGATTGTGTATGCGATGCCATGTATGTGTGAGCTTATTTTGCCGCATTCATGTATTATGTATGGACTTAGAACTTGCCTTATTACTCTAAGATTGGATTGGTGATATAGTTGATTTTGAAAGGATCTTAGGCTATTGTTCTTTTAGTGAAATCCACTTTTGCCTAAATGGCCTACCAAATGTGATAGTTGATCCCTCGTTCCAGTTGTTTGAGTTTTTCATGTACCTATTCTTTCTTGACACATAACTAGTTTAGCCTTGTTTTGTGAAATACCTTGATTTTGGCCCTGGTCTATCCTTGAACATATGAACCTTGATTGAGGCTAAAAGCTTAAGTTGAGGGTGGCTGCAAATAGTGGCCCTGGTTTGGGGAATAGATATTGTTTGCTTCACCTCTGGCTAAAAGCCTAAGTTGAGGGTGGCCCTTATTATGGTAAAATAATGAAAATGAGTTGGTTAGTTGGGAAAGAAATAAACAAATGAAGAAATCATATGCCAGGTGAGAAAAAGAAAAGAAAAGATGCCTTAGATTGAAGAGAATAGCAAAAATGAGTTAAAAAATAAGGCACATCTGAAAAAGAGAAATAAAGCACTTGGGAAAAGGGCGGATTTAATGAAAATGGTTGAGTTATGAAGGTAAGAGTGTTGATAAACATGGTTCAAGGATATCTTTTAGTCACTATTTGCCTAAAATGCCATACCAAAGCCCCATGATCCTATGTTACAAGATATTAAGTCCTAAAGTGATCCTAATCCACTTTGTCATCAATCTGAAAGTTGATATAGAGGCAAGCCTATGGTATTAGTCATTTTGCATAAATTTCATTTGTAAGAGTGAAAATGCTTGCACAGTCCGAGATTTTTAATGCACATTGAGTGAGAAAGAGGAACTTCATTTCTAGGGCATTTGCACTATTTGATTAGCATATGACTATACCAGTGATTGGGATGGTTGACACTCATTATTTTATCATAGTTGGGTTGCTTGATACATCTTTGTGTTTTTGTTTTGCTTAGTAGCTTTGCAATCTTGTTTTGAAAATGAAACTTGGGTACTCGAATTAGAGTAAATGATGTATATGCCATTAGTATAAGTGCTATATGTTTCTCATTGTCTGCTTAGATTGAGTCGTCGCTTGAGGACAAACAACAATTCTAAGTTGAGGGTTTTAATCTGCTAAAAATACAACATCGTTGATTCCTAAAAGAAGGGATTTTGTGAGTTCTTAATTCGACTTTTTATGGTTTTTATGTGTTTTTGTGTTGTTATTGTAGAAAAGGTAAGTGACATGATTTTGGAAGAAAATTGCAGATTTTTACTGAAGTATAGGACATATGAGTGCACCTACGCTTCATAGCCCAAGCTACGAGTCATAGGGTGATCACATAGCAGGAAACAAAGAGCAAAAATAAAAAAATCTGCTAAGTAGAAGTTAGTCTTATGAGGCCATCCTATGAGTTGTAGGTCTCACTATGACTCATGTAGGTGGACTCATAGAAAAGAACAGAGAGCCAAGACTTTGGACCAAAAGCTGAAGGCCTAGACTACGAGAGGAGCATACAATTCATATCCCAAACAGCAACTCATACCAATGGGTTGTACTAGTTGAATTCAAAATGCTAAGTACCTGATATGAGACCCCGATTATGACTCTTAGCTCACCCAACAGTCGTACCTGCGATGCGTACAAGCTGCCACCTATCTCTTTTTGTAATTTTTAGGGATTAATTTTGTTACTAGTATAAATACTTTAAGTTAGGGTTTATGTTGAGAATCCTAGACTTGAATATTGGGAAGAGCCTTTGAATATTCTCTCTAGATTACTTTTGGGTTTTAGTATAGATTTTAATTTTCTGTTCGAAAACCCACTTTTGGGGAGAGCAAATCATACATTGTATTCATTCTCAATCTATCAAGCCTGTGGTTTGCAACTTGTGGTGTTACTGCTCTTCATTTCTTTGGGTAAAATTCACAACTATGCCTTGTATTTTCATCTTTGTTGGTTTGCCTTAGCTATGAGTAGCTAACAACCCATAAATTGGGGTTGTGGGAACCATGGGTAGTTGATTTGAGATGAGCTAGAGTTATTGCATTTATATGATTGGAGTTTTGCATGTATTGTCTATTTCCCTTCATTATAATTGTTATTTGGTGGTGGCCAACACCAAACCCTCCCTTCTATCACGATCTCGATCAAGGTAGTGACGAATAGGAAAAAGGGAGGAGATAAGAGGATTCGATTGATGTGTTCTCGTCTAATCAACCAAACCTGACCAAAGGGAGATTAACTGGGACAATAGGTAACAGTTAGTTGGAACACCATGGTTGCCGACCAAGCGCTATGGTGAAATTCGACCTTCACATTCTCAAGAGGGCTGGAAGAACTTAACTACCCGTCCTGCATGCAAATTTTCAATTGTAGTTATGTTGCCTAGGATAATTGAGTCGACGAACCATTGGGAACACAATTCCCAAGTTGTCCCTAAAATTGAGTGTTTTCTTATATATAGTATAGTATTTAGTTTACTTTCGTTCTTAAATCTGAAACCTCCCTCCATTTAGAGACTTTAGTTAAAGATACTCGAAATGATTGATAGTAAATTCCTATAGTGAAGCCCTGTATTCCCTGTAGATTTGACCCTAACCTTTAGTTAGATTAATTGCTGATAATGACAACTTTCTTATTGGAGCGTAAACATCATCAACCCACACAACTTTTAAAAGCACATCAGATAGCTATTAAGTAAACCAATGTGGATCTACACATTTGACAGTGCAACTATGACAAGTAAGGAAATTATCTATAAGAAACACTCACTGAGTTAGTCTAATATCAATAATGCATTGCAAGTGCCCTCATAGAAAGAAGTCACATATCCCTTTTATGATGATATTTTCAGATTCAATGACTGGGATTACACAAAAACACTCACTCTCATAAAAGACATTCAAATATCATGCTTAATACAATATGCTTTCTCCTAGACTCATGACTATGACCTTTGATTACTCGGACTAGGATCGCTTTACAACTTTATTAGCTTGCAATGTAGTCTCAAGGGGATTTGGTGTGATGATTTGGGAACATAGTAACTAAAGTCCCTCATTAAACCTGCACTTTTCTACACTTTTTCCCTACCAACACTATCATTTTTCACTGCATTCTCCCTTTCTCCTATGTCAATCTTTTCTAGGTGCTTTATTTTGATTTTTTTAGCTTTTTGCCTTTTGTTTTCACGTTGTTTCTCTTTTTAGATATTTGAGTAGGCAGCTACTCATTTTTCTTGCACCCAGAACATATTTTTACTCTATTTTCCATGTATCACTAGCTTCCACCTAATTTTATGTGTCTACCCTTACACTAACCACCCTCAACTTAGGCTTTTGGCCTGTACCAAGGTGCATAATATCTAACCTAGGAACCAGGGCCACTTTTTGTAGCCATCATCAACTTAAGCTTCTTACCTCAATCAAGGTGCATAATGTTCAAGGAAGCACCACCAGCGCTAATTCAGGATTTTATATCTAATATGGCTAGGTAACTAAGGTTTTTACAAAGAAAGGGTACATGCAAGGCTCAAACATTGGGATCAAGGGATACTTTACACCTTTGGTTGTTAAGTTAAGATAAGTGGACTAATATGAAGAATGTCCAAAGATCCTTTCCTAACCAACTAACCTACAGTCCAAGTCAGAGTAACATGGCATGTTCTGAATGAGAATTTAGTATAGCAAGCTTGCACACTCATGGCAATGATTACACTATTAACAAAGACTATTAGATCATGCTTTTCATCACAATTTATCTTCACTTATTAGAACTAGGACTGTCAAACAATCAAACATGCATGGTTTCTATCACGACTAATTAATACTATTTTGGTGTTATCATTTTTCACAAATAAATAAACATATGCCATAGATATCAATACTACATGCTACTAATACTACCTACACATCCTAAACATGCCAGTTCAACAGAAATTAAATATCCTTGGGGAACAAAGAACACAGGAAAGAAAATCCTTAGGATTTAAAATTTAGGATAGTTATAGGCCTAGTTTACTCAGGCTTCACTGAGGCCAATAACTATCCACACCCCATCGAAAAAGGATTTGCATTGTCCTCAATGCACAAAATAAACTAATAAAGTACCATGGCCAAAAAAGAACATAGCTGGGAACCTAAGTGCTGGTCTTTACCTCAGGTTGCCTCCCAAGCAGTGTTGATTTATTGTCGTGGCACGACATGGACAACTTAGTTACTCAGACTTCACCAATCAATCTTCAAGTCATCTGGCCTATTCATTAGCTGACAGATGTTGAAGACAACTTCTTCGTCATTTAATCTAAACTTGAGTTGGCCCACCTACACATCCACTAGTGCTCAACCAATGGCTAGGAAGGGCCTTCCCAAGATGGTTTGGACTTTGAAGTTGACTTCCAATCAATGATCACAAATTCTTCGGGGAATATGAACTTCTCTACGTTGGCAAGGACGTCATAGATTATCCCCTTAGGCTTTTTCATTGTGCGGTCAACCATCAACAATTATATGATTGTCAATAGGCTCCCAATCCTAGCTTCTTGAAGACCGCAAGGGACATTAGATTTTTGCTTTCACCAAGATCACACAAAGCCCTTGCGAACTCCACATCTCAAATAAGGTAGGGTATGGTGAATGTGCGAGGATATTCTCAGTTTTGCACCAACGACCGTATAGAAATTGCACTGCAATATTGAAGCTCTTGGGAGAGCTCCTGGCTTATAGTCCATTTCTCTGTGACCAAGTCCTTCATGAACTTTGCATACCCTGGCATCTTTCCTAATGCCTCAATGAGAGGGTTGTTAATGGAGAGTTGTTTAAGCATAGAGAGAGTGCTTGAATTTACCTTCCTCCTTTTTAATTCTTTGAGGGAAGGGAAGAGGAGGTATAGGAATGAGCTTCAACTTCTATGGCACCACTACAATATCACTCACACCATTCTTGGAATGATCATCTCCAGTCTCTGCATCTTTGACCTCAACTGCCTCCTCTCGGACATCAAAATCATCAACTGGCATAAAAGGATCAATGGTCTGCTAATCACCACGAGTAGTCACCGCCATATACTGCCCCTCATTCTTGGGATTTTGAATTGTGTTACTGGGTAATGTTCCTTCTGTCACTGGTTGAGTTGAGTTGATAACTGACCAAAATGTTCCTTCAACTATTTGATAGCAACAAAATGAGACTCGATCTTTTGAATAATGTTGTAGATGTTAGTCTTCATCGCTCTTAAGGTCTTATCCTTTATGTTAGCCTTCTTAAACAGATGATCAAACATCTCCCAAACTCTGGAACTATGAGCGCCTATATCACGATTATGTTTTGGCACATAAGGACTATTCTTGTAACCATCTTGGCGACCCCAATCGGCATCTCTATCCTGGCTCTGATGTTTGCCGTAGTAACCTCCACGATTGTTGTCTCTGAAGGCACTATCCCTGTTATAGTTCCAACCTTAGTTTTCTTGATCTTGGCGCCAAAGTCCTGATTAAACCCTTGAGCGTTAGTCCTTAACCCCCCATTTTATCAGCAATGACAAAAGTGTCCTCCTCAGATAAGGCTCCTCAAACATGGGTGCTTGCAAAGGCTGATGAGTGACTGCGTTAACTCATTCCTTATTTTGATCCATCAATAACTCCATGTTGGCACTAATTTGGCCAAGATTTTGAATCATCTCCTTGTTTGTCTTAGCTTTCTATGAACTACTATTGACTTGACACGATCTTTTGGAAGAGGACCTATCTCTCGTTCCCATGCACGATTCATCTTGACCATACATTCCAGCTTCTTAGAAACCATTGAAAATGGACGTTGATTAAGAAATGAACCACCCATGATAGTATCAGCACATGCTTGGCTATTCTCGTCCAGGGCATGAATCTTTCCCACGTGGTGCTGATCAAGTCACCAGCAAGTTTCTCCAAGTTATTGATCTGGTCTTTTAATTTGCGCTTCTTCGATATTGGGAAGAACGTCTCCAAAAAGGCCTTTTGCAATTTAGCCCATCTAGTGATTGAATTCTATGAGAGCTCGGATAGCCATAGTGTTGCATTTCCTGGTACAGATAATGGGAAGACATGAAGCCCAACAACATCCATAGACATATTCTGGTTTTCCATTACACTCTTATAGAAAAACACAACACTATGTAAATGGCTATGCAAATCCTCTCATGGTAGGCCCGCGAACAACCCATTTTGTAGCATTTGAAATAACCCATCGGAAATAATGAACTTTGTGTCTTTTGATGATGGCTGTAACATAATAGCTATAGTAACATCCATAACAATAGGATTCAGCTGATATTGATTTCATTGATAAGATTCGAAATTTAGGTCCTGCGGCTGTGGATCGATGTCCTCAAGTGGAGGTGGGTTATTACCATTCTCATTCTGGTTCTAGTTCACAACTGTATTAGCCATATTATGTGCGTTGTCTTAGGCCATTCTTCTCAATGTTCTTTGGATCTCTGGGTTAAATGGAGTCAAGTGAATTTCATGAATTCACGTGTTGTGCAAACACTATAACCAACACGCGGAAGCAAAACAAAAACAACAAGAACATAAAATAAGAGAAATAAGGATTAATTTCTGAACTACTCAAATTAAATGAGTCTAGCCGCTTCCCCAGCAACGACGCCAAAATCATGATGTTGCCCAAGCTACACCTCCTTTTTGAAAGTTAAAGCGGTTGTTGTCAAGATATATAACCTAATCGAGGTTAAGGTCGATCCCACAAGGAATATGGTAGACTTAGATGAATTTCAATCCGTTCCAGTTGATTAGCCTACTCATCTCCCTAGGGGGGAGGGTTGTAAAAACTATAGAAAGAAATGCAAAACTAAGACAAGTGTGAAATCAGTATGAAGAGTAACTAGGATATTGTGTTTCCAATGATTCCTTAACTTAGTATTACTAGATAATTGAATTATTTTCTAGTGTGTAGCATGCAGAACGGTAAGTTAAGTTTATCAATGCCTTTGATCCAGGGGAGAGGCAAATTTCACTGTGTGATTTGATCCATCCCTATAGTGTGACATTATTAAGCCTTACCTGTTGTCCCTGTAAAACCTCGCCTTGATCGTGTTTGGTTGATTAGAAGAGAAACATTAATTGAATCTGTTAATCAATCTGTTTTTCTATTCATTACTACCTTTATCCAGTTAGTGACACTAGGCAAGTTTGAACATTGGCCACTGTTAGAGCATTTAAACTAAAGAGAATTAATTAATACATGCATGCATACTTTCCATGAATATGAATTATCTGGTTTTACCTAGTTAGTTCTTTATAGTTCCCACAACTCTAGTTATACATTTAGCTACTCATTATCAGTGTAGATGCGAGAATCATGATATTGAATAGCATAATTAAGCACTTACACAATAGAATTAAGAATGACAAATCCAACCTCTTCAATAAAGATCACAAGATTGAATTAAACTCACAATGTTTTTCACTCTTTCTTAGTGACTCTCAGATGTTCCGTATAAAAATTAAGCTAAAAAACCTATTTATAATATTTAAAATACAAAGCCAAAACAAAATAGGAGAACTGGGTCAATAGGCTCCACAAATAACTTCTACGGGCCATATAAAGTTTTACGGCCTGTAGTCGAGGCTTTGTGGATTCCTTCAGCAACTCTGGGGTGACTTTTATGAGACACATCTATGGGTCACATAAAGTTTAATGGCCTGTGGAGGGTTTTGTCTGATAACCTTTCACCAACTCCCCACTTTCTGAACCTTAAAGTATTACAAATGGTCTACAACTTGTGGAAACTTTTATGGTTCATCTGCATGTTCATAGACTCAACTTCAGAAAATCACCCTTCACTAGATTTTGCTATGAAACCTACTTTATAGCCCATGGAAACATCCACGGCCCGTATAGGATGTTGTAGACCCTCAATTTCTGCAATCTCTGTACACTTAGCCCAAAAATCATGCCAACCCTGTAATCCTGCAAACAAATATAAAAAGACATCAAATTTACCAACATCCCTATGAGAACTCACAAAATTTCAAGGTTTAAGTACCAAAAGTGCAGTATTTTGACAAAACATCATTGAACAAGGTTTATGGGTCCCTAAGACTCATACTCAGGCTATGGTTTAGCTTCTCTAGCATGTCCTATAGGTGGAGCGGCCCCTTTAGCGCGTCCACGACCCCTGACCCTACCACGAGCCTTGGCTTGACCATGGGTGAAGGCCGTATCAGCTGGCTTAGGCATACCCCATCGACTATCTGGTTCTAAAATTAGCATATGAGAAAAAGTAGTAGATTAGATACATTCAAGATGGTTGATACGTGGAAACGGATGAATGGAAACAAGATTGAAGTTTTTCTTATCAAATGCCCCGTAGCCTCTTAAAGATAGGTGTGGACGTCTATATACTGATCAATGACACTTTACTAGACACCCCACTCTTAACTCACGAGCCCAACGAACCTAGAGTTCTGATTCCAAACTTGTCACAATCATAAATTGGATCGCGACTAAAGAAAATAAAACGAAAATAAAAGCAACAACAACACTTCATTTTAAATCCCAAAATTTAGAGTCACGAGTATAAGAGCTTCTAAGTGATACCAAAGGATTAAATACATAACATTCTCAAATGGAAAATACATAGTTTAAAAAATCAGAAAGCAATAAAAAAGAAGTCTTGATAGAATAACGACAACTCAAAGTTTAAGCCTCATCGCGGAATTTGATAATGAAATGAAACTTTACTCAACTAAGAAAAACTACCACGTAAGAGTCCCTATGCTCGATCTGCAAGGAGGAAACATAGTAGGTGTGAGTACACTGAGATGTACCTGGAAGGTTTAACCAACTGGGTAAGAGGAATTGGATAAGCATGTAATAACTAATAACCTCTCTTACTTGCAATGATAAGGTTAGTATACAACATAATAGACACACACACACACACATACACACACACACATATATATATATATATATATATATATATATATATATATATATAAACAGACATAAGAGTAGAAAGTATAATTATAAAGAAATGCAAATGAAATGAATAAATTCAATGCAATGCATAGGGTCGAATTACCAAGCTAAGGTTACCAAGTAGAATTCATGGGGGTCTCATTAGACCATATACCAAATATCTCTCAACCTTGCAACCAGCCCATTGTCAAGGGTTATTACAATATCTCAACCTTGCCACCTTCCTGTGGTCAAGGTGCTTTAAAAGTGGTAAAATCTCCACCTCTACCTATGGTCAAGGGGTTCTATCAAAGGGTAATATAGTATCTCAAATGTGGTGCATCTCACCCATACCACCTTCTTGTGGTCAAAGGGTGGTAAGATACAATATGAGATGAATGAATGCCAATGCCACAAATCGAGGTAAACAACAATAATATAATAAAAATATCGATCAATAACCATCATAGAATCATGGAACAAGTACCAAGTATCATAATTGGGACCACAAGTCATCACCTTGTCTCAAAGTGCCACATTTCCCGAATATCCAAAATATATCGATAACATCGAACTTCACAAATTCCCAAACTATGCATATAAGCCCCAATAGTACCTCAAATACCAGCAATTACGACTATGTTTCTCAAATAATATCATAAGTCTCATATTATCACAATAACATCCAAACAGTATCGAATTATCAAGGATACATCTCAATTTGCCAACAATATCCAAAATTACTCAAAATTTAGAGACAATCGATATCACATTTCCACCAAAACACTATCATATCAGTCCAATTACTCATATAGCAATCTAATTCTTAACATTATCACATAAGCATATCTAATAACTCAACTTCAGTCCTAAAAGGTTAGTCAAACCTGCCTCAAACATACTCGAACTAAGCTTATAGTAGCTCCAAGCCTAAAGAACGATCTCCAGTCAACCAAAAACTATCAAAAAATAAATCATACACTTCAAGAGATAAATTTTGATACTCATATTGGCATGAATTTGGCTTAGGGTAAATGGTCAAAATTAGGGCTAAATGTTGAAGTTCCCAAATCTGGAAATTAACTCAAAATTTAGATTCTATATGATAAAAAAAGTTTGTGGGTGCAAATCTCACTAAAATTGAGTTCAAATCTAAGGAGAAATCAACATTCAAAATTTCCCAGACATAGACATGAAATTACCAATTTCTAGTATTCAAAATCATGAAATTAAAGATAAAATCAAGTAAAAATAGTGGAAATTAATTAATTTGATTTTAGAAACAATTACCAAAATATTTTTCCTGAAAAGATTCTTTGAAAATTGCCCAACAGTGCTTGAAAATGTTAAAAGTGGTTGAAACTGGAGCTTTTGTGTTTTTAAAATTGACTAGTCACTATAATACAAAGGAAAACTCAACAAAGCTCCAAGAATGTAGAGTCCACACCACAAATGCAAAGAGAAGGGAGGGTTCAACCACTAGGCCTCTGAAAATGTGGATACTTATCTGCAAATATGGAGAAGAAAGTGAAGTTGACCTCCGCCGAATACAGAGGCTTTCTGGTGAAGCCACTGGTCGAGTACTAGTGGATACAGAAGTTAATCAATTTAGGTTTAGATTGAATGATGAAAAAGTTATCTTCAATATATGTTAGTCAATGAAGAGGCCAGATGATCTGAAGAAGGATGTTTAGGCACTTGGTAAAGTATGAGTAACCAAGTTGTCCAAGTCGTGTTGCGACAATAAATCAGGCACTACTTGGGAGATAACCCAAGATATTTGATGTAATAATTGTAATTATGTTTTATTTTTCTTAGATTTTAGATATTTAGGTAGTTTAATCTTTCGCATTTTGGGTGTAATTTTGGACATTGGACTGGTTACATATAGGGTAATACTGTGTTTTATCAAAAATGTGCAGGTACATGACTAAATCTGCCATCCTTGGCTGAAAAGGCATCAAGAAGTTCTTCTACAATTGGTTCTACAGGCTGTATGCAAATTACAACCCATACACTATCTTGTAAAACACTTACAGTGAGCAAAACATTATGCTTTCCTAACCACGAGCCAAATTAATGGTCTATCGATAAAAATATGGGCTGTGAATGGGGCTCGTGGATCCCAGGTAAGTTTTTTGATTTTTGATCGATATGAGTTGTATATAATTCTACGACTCATAGACTGGTCCGTGAAAGCCAATTCCCAAAACTAGGATTCGGATATTCTACGAGACTATGATTTTCGAGTCGTAAAATTATCTATGACCCGTAATTGAGGTTTCATAGAATCTAGGCCCATTAGTTGTGAATTAACCTAGTCAACATATAAATAATGGGGTCAAATTATTTTTACCCTATTCTTCCCCAAAATTACAAGTCAAACCCAACAACCCCTACCTTTGTCCTCTGATCACTGATGACTGGCCATCCACCATTTTTGTAACTTTCTGGCTACCCTAGGGTTCCACCTTTTTGACTCCTCCTTTAATTTCTACACCTTGGTCACTCAATTTGTTAAGTTCTTGGACCTAAATAATCCTTTTAATTACCAAAAATTGTGTGATTAGGTTGAAATTAATTGATGGGTATGGTAATCCGATGAATGAACCCGTGCATGCCATTGTTGTGTTTAACATTGAATTATGAATAATAGGTGCCAATGTCTGAATATTTGAATAAGCCGAAACTTCGTGTGTATGCCCTTATCTTTATGTGCGAATAATGTGTTTAAATGAAATGTGGTCACATACCATTTGAATTCAATTGACTCTGTGCATGAAAATTTGGTGTGTGATGGAATATGTGTGATTTGATGCTAATTCATTCAAACGGGGTCGGTTGGTTTGAGAAAACTTGTAAAATGATATTTCATAGGGTGTATAATAAGATTTGCATGTGGGATGTGGGTGTATATTATTGGTCATGTGAGGTTGTGTGTATATTGGTTCGATGTTGAAAAATGTTGCTGAAAATGTTGTATGGGGTCCGATTGATAGGCTTATAAAATCAAGTCACCAGGTTTTCTAAGATATGATGGTCTTTTACAACCCATGGAAACTTCCACAGGCTGTAGTTTCTCCTCGTATGAAAATCTAGAAACTAGAAGTTGCTAGGCATCTATCAGATGGGACCTTTTACAAGTTGTAGAATATTCTACGACTCATAGACAGGTCTTGTTGATCTTTCTCTACAAAAGTTAAAATACTAGAACACATCTATGACTCATAGGTTCTTTTACAAGTCATACCTAGGCTGATAGATGTCATTCCAGTAAGCAAAAATTATGGACACTGTATCTATGAGAGCCTTCTATGGCTCATAGCTTTCACTACGGCTCATAGAAGTGCCTTCGCAGTCCCTTCTGTGACCACAACTAATTTAGTCTTGCTTTTTGTTTCTTGACTTTTGGGGCTAACCATGTTTGTTAAATCTGTATGTTTTAGCTACTATGGCTCCAAAGTTGAGACATGATGAGATTCAACCTATGCAGGCACTTAGGGATGAGACCTTAGGGGAAAAGGATGCCTCCGCAGCTAGTGGATCCATTGAGGAGGTCAGCGTCCAACCTGACCCAGATACTGATAGACCACAAACATGGGTTGCCAATTGAAATGACTCCAAAAAGTGCTCGAAAATGTGCCATGGAATGCCAAAAGTCCATATATCTCAAAATTCATGCGTAATATTGAAAACTCGACTTCATATTCTTTTTCAAGGGGTCAAAATTAGGGGGAAAAGGTTCTAACCCCAATTTTAGAGAAATCGAATCACAATTTTAAATTTTCAAAATTTTAATTTCCAGAGATGATCCGCGATAACACCATAATGCGCAGCTATCATGGACATGTGTTAATTTGGCCTTTGCGACAAGTCTGCATCACGAACCTGTGTATTTTGTTGTCAGTGATTTTTATCTCGGTCCGAGGTTTTTAGGCCTTGGGACTAAGTGTTCCCAAATGTGTTTTTACCTATACTTAGACTTATTTCACCCTCATATCATCCAAAAACATTCCCCAATATCCTCTCAAACCTTTAGACTCATACTTCACCCTAAATTCAAGTCCCAAAATCCAAGACCAATCTTAAGGATTTCTTCAAGGTTCTTCTTCAAGCTTCAAGTCTCCATCTCCTAATCTTCACCAAGTTTATCTCCAAGCTAAGGTATGTGGTGTTGCACAGTTGGGCCCTTCCACCCATGGTGCCTAAGCTTCTTTTTTAACTTAAATTGCATAATTTAAAGTTGATTTTACATGTGCATTTTGTTTATTAAGAAATTTACTGTGCAGTGATTTGAGTTCATGAAAGTATGATTGTTTTAGCATGTGTTGAGCTCTAAATCTTGGATCTAATATTAGATTTGATGAAGGGTTTTAATGTATATTGCTTGAGGGTGTTGAAAGTTATTGATTGATGGTTTTACAATGGATTTTATTGCATGATTTTACTCTTTAATTGCATGGTTTTACGCTAGCGCTACACACCCGCCAACAACAACAACAACAACATACCCCAGTGCCTCAAAAGGCTCCTGCTCATTGCGGGGTGAGGGGGGGTCGGATGTACGC
>JAABOM020058533.1:0-13796 GCA_011800125.2 Solanum clarkiae | reverse complement strand
CTTGTTCATCATAGATCTAGGACCGGCCAGCAAATGAGGAGTGTACTTTGAAAGTTGATTAAACTTTAGGGATACTCCCTCACACTCATATCACCTTGTTTCAAGTTCATGAACTCGACCAACTTAGCTTCCCTAAGTTCAAGAGGGAAAAACCAATCAAGGAAAGCCAATTTGAACTCTTCCCAAAGCACCACATTACTAATACCCTTCTCATCCTTCCACAGACTATACCATATTTGGGCTACCCCTTTGAGTTGCTATAACGCTAACTCCGCCTTTTCATTCGGCCTAATACCCATGATATTCAATATCTTGTAGATCTCATCAATGAACTCCTGTGGATCTTCATCCACCTTTGACCCATAGAATACAGGAGGATTCATCCACATGAAGTCCCTTACCCTAGCTCCTGAGGTAGTAGCATGAGGGGCTTGGGCCCCTTAATTGACTTGGTTGGCCACAACTTGGGCAAGCATACTAAGAGCATCCTAGAGCTCACCATTGGTAGATTGCTCCTCAGGAGTTTGGTCCTTTCTTCCTTTAGTGTTTGGCATGATCTAGGAAAGCAAAGAACAGTTGCTAGGGGGTAAAAACTTACCAACACTCTATAGCATGACTTAGAACACGAAGAAGGGAAACATTTCCAAAAACGTCTCATAGCCTCGTATTCATAGTCATGACACGCTTCACAACCATGTATAGGACTCTAATTGATGTGGCATATAGGACTTCGAAGATCTATCAAACTAGTGCTCTGATACCAAGTTTGTCACGACCCAATCCTAGGGCCTAGATGTGACACGACAAATGGGAAACCCGAAGGAACCCCAAACAAGCCTCTTAACTTATAATTATACATCATGGGTCGCGAAAGCATATAAAAGACATAAAGAGTAAGAATAGGGGCAAAGTCCTAAGGAACAAAGCTTGCATAATATCATAATCAAAAGAGAAGAGTCAAACTCATATCATAGATACATAATATGTCCAACAAGCACCTCTAATACATAGATAAGAGCGGGAGCCAAGAAAAAGCTACCAGGCTCACCCTTATAGTCAAAATAGAACATAAAGAAGAGTATCTCAATACATAATAAGAACAACATAGACTAAGATCCCCGAAGTGGAGGACTCATTAATGGCTTGAGTAGTACCGAACTAGCCGTGTAGAGGAGGATAATGATCAACTTGGGCTTTGGTTCCTACATGATAATATCATGTAGGCAAGAGTATGCGCTAGTATATTTGTATGTACTAAGTATGTATGATGCAATGCAACAAAAGATAGACATCATAAACAAAATACATAACATTAGGAAATAGACATAATACGGCATGTATGATCAATGCATAAGTAAAACATGCTTAAGTAACTCATGCTCATATAGGATATCACATGTGTAAAAGAGACCAAGCTAGCTTTCCAAAGTACAAACCCCCTGGTAGGTTGGTAATGATGCCACCCCATCACTTAGGTGGTGAGGTACAAACCCCTCACTAGGTGGATCTGTACAAATAGCCATCTAGGTTGATAATTATACCACCCCATCACCCTGGTGATGAATTACAAACCCCTCACTAGGTTGATGAGTACGAACCCTCATCTAGGTTATCAAGGCTCTTAGTCCCCCTAGATTGGGCCTGGTCTAATATAACACTTTATATAGGATTCATTATATACATAAGCTCATTGGATCATCATAACATCATTCATATCGTATCTCATGCTTTAGACCTTCAATTCCTCAAGAAACCACATCTGGACATTTTATGAAATACTTAGATGGTGTGTAATGCTAGTATAAAACAATGAAAAATAGAGATGAAATCATGCAAGAAAATCCACTATAAAACCATCAATCAATACCTTGCATCATCCTCAAACAATATATATTAAAACTCCTCATCAAGTCTTATATTAGGTTCAGATTTATAGCTCAAACCATAGCAAAACAGTCACAACTTTACACAGCTTTAACATAATTCGTAGACATGTTCATACTAGTAAACCCATTAATAAAATCATCTTTAAATCATACAAGTTGAGTAAAAAAGAGATTAGGGAACCACGAGTGGAAGAACTCAATGGCTAAAACCTATATATGATAGCTTTGAGGAAGCTCTTGATGAATATTGAAAATGGAGGCTTGAAGCTTGAAGGAAATCCTTAATTCCGGATGAGGGTTTTGAGACTTGATTTTGGGAGTAAAAAATATGGCTAAGTGTTTGAGAGGATATTGAAGAATGTTTTGGATGATAAGAGGGTGAAGTATAACTAAGTATAGGTAAAAACACATTTGGGAACACTTATGCCCAAGACCCAAAAGCCTTGTACTGAAATAAAAAATCACTAGCAACAAAACACATAGGTCCGCGTCTGGACTGCGATGCGGACCTGTGGCGGATCAATTCTGGATAAGAAAAATTATGAAAAATAAAATTGTAAATCATTTGCTCTTAAATCGGGATTAGACCCTTTTCCCTCTAATTTTAATCCCGTGAACAAGAATACAAAGTCAAATTTTCGATATCATACACGGTATTTAGGATATATGGAATTTAAAATTTCAGACATTCCGAGATACATTTTCGGGCACTTTTTGGGATTGTTTAGATTGAGTGTCATGTTCTGACACGATACTATTGTATCAGGTGTCATGTTCTAACACGATATTTTGGATCGGGTGCCATGTGTTAGCACAGGTTCGAGGACCAAAGTTTTATATGATTATTTACCCGTAGATCCATACACCTATTCACACCTTGATAGTTGGTGTACCTCCTGGGCTTATAGGGTCTCAGGGGGCGTTCAGACTTAGACACTAGGGCCTTACACCTAAGTACAACTGACCCTTGTTCTGATGATATGGAGAGCTGGGCTCCATGATGGTTCTATGGGATTCTGTGGTTATCTATCAATATGATTATTGTGCACAGGTGTACCCTTTGGTCTCATGCGGGACCATTTTCATACAAGAATAGATACTAGGGCCTTGCACTCATGCACAACACTATATTTCAGTTGGGAGTACTTGTGGTATTGGCCTACACAATCTTTGTCAGTTAACATGTTTAGTACTAGATTGGTTCAGGTGAGCATTGTTCTTTACTTTGATTGGTTCAGTAATGGTTTGAGGGTTCCTAGACACGCTTATGCCTTTATCTAAGTTCGTTGTGCTACACTACTGCAGTTTCCCATATATTTGGACTTTATTTATGTTTACTATTTCACTCAGTCGATCGATGATTCCTATTGGATGCCTCTTTCGGTACTCACCCCTACTTCTACATCTTTCCATGGTGCAGGTACAAATCCTAGTCAAAGTTACTGAGGTTAGGGGATCAGGGAGCACAGGAGACTACTTTTGGGTGAGCACTGGCAACTTTAGCTTTGTCGCAGTCCCCTTCTTTTGTTGGACGTCTTTTGTTGTCAGACTTTGGTCTTGTACTATAGTATTATGTATTTGTAGGAGTACTCTCGGGATGTGGATTATATTTTGGTTTGGCCTTTATGTATACCAGCTCGTATTTCAGTTGTTGTAGCTCTATACAGTTGACTTCCAGTTTCTGGGTAGGTTTTGGTGTATATGTTTTCATTGTATCGATTTTGTTTAGAATAGAGGGCTAGGACAGGTACCCTTTTTTTGGGTTTTGGCTTGCCTATAGGTGGGACCTAGCAGGCACCATCATGAGCAGGATCGAGTCATGATATTAAGTGACCCATAAACCAATCAAACCTCATCAATCAAATCAGATTCAACTCAATAAAACTCAACTCAACTCATCCTATCTTATCTCGACTCAGAGTACTCAATGTGAAAACTTTTTGGGTTTCTTTTATTCGACAACAACCATTAATAAGCCAATGATTGTACAACTATCACGCTGATGTTGCCACGCTCATCCCGTACTTTCCAGGTAAGGAACGAGTATGATCCACAAGGAATCTAAACTCCACCGTCCTCTATTGTTTCAAGGACGTAAACTCGAGAGGGAACCATTTGATGTAATGGTTCGATCCTCTCCTACACTGGGCTGGGATAGGTAATAAGTGCAAGTGAGACTCACTCTTACTCATTTCGGTGCTCGATACTCCTCCCTAGACTCAATACTCATAAGACTCCTCCTCGTCATCTCAATTAGCCTCATAAAGGCACTCATCATCTCAATTAGTCTCATGGATACTCTCATCATCTCATTAATTCAAACTCAAAGGCTCTCTATTATTTCAGGGACTTCACCTCGTTTCAGTTAACTCAATTCTCATTTAAGAACTCAAGGACTCAGATCATCAATTAGAAGAAGTCATTTAGACTGAACTCAAGAACTCATTTATGATGACTCATAGGATAATTAAGTTCAATTAACTCATCCTCATACTCACATCAAGACCACTCAACATACTTAAACCAAGGCTCTAGACCCCATCCCTAAGTCTTGTGCATGCTTTCACAATTTATCATATAGGGTTGTACAATATCTCATGGAAACATATAATTCAAGAAATCAAGTTTATGATGATCATCAGCATATGAAAATACACATAGTAGATATAATTTTCAAGAAAATAATCAAGAAAGTATCTCAATAAAACATGTAAGGGGATTCATGAACCCTCAACTCCTCTATTACCATCTATGGACACATGAGAGAACGATCTCATACTTTAGTTTAGCCTTACATACCTGGGGTGAAGTTATCAACAATCACTTCAAGAATTTGCCTTCGAATTCTCCAATCTCCGCTTCTCTCTTCTCTTCTCTCAAGCCCTAACTTTTCAATGACTTAGAAAAGACTTAGAATGGTTTTTTTTTACCCTTTTTATGCTCAAAATGACCTATTTTGATGGTGAATTGAGTTTAGGAGGGGTTGGGAATCGTCCAGAATCCCCCTCATAAAATAAAGAAAAATATTTTCAACTCGAAAAAGCGAGTCTACCATGCGGACCCATCACTCACATGTTATTTTTTTCTGAAAATTCTTCGAATGAGTTTTTCCAATACCAACAAAAAAATTTGAAAAAAATTAAGTGTAAGTCCGCTATAGAGGCGCAACGGTCTTTGTCGCGCACAGACACTACTTTTCGTTTTCTGACGGAAAAATTATCTTTTGAACAGATCGCTCTAAAAATCTATTGAGACCATTTCCCCACTCAATTTTCTATGGCAATCGGTTATCCGATCTCAGATTTGCAAACGGATCATGGGAAGACACGTTATGTACACTTATCTTCTCTAGGCGTATGTTGATATATTCACCAAGTGTTCCATGTGTCCTCTTATTTTTGAAAAATAATGGTTTTTTTATATTTAATAGTTTTTTTTAGAAAAAATTGAATATTCGAGACTTCCAATATTTAATACATCATATCGACATATTGATAATATATTGTCAGGACCCGAACCTAAGTTATAGGTATGACACGGCGAATGGGAATCCAAGGGTCCCCAAACAAACCTCAAGATACCAAAATTCACATCATCGATTCGGAAGCATGTAGAAACACAAACATGTAGTTCTAAGGGATAGGAAAGTAGGACTCACGATATGGGGGCATCTGAGGAAAGGGATTAGCATGATTTCACATAACACATAGCACATGACTAAGGGGAGGTAAGTATGACTCATGCTATGGGGTAATTCAGGGCTTAGGATCCTTCCATCACAACATATAACCAAACCATAAATCGCATAACCAACTCACATAACAATAGTCATTGTTAGCCAATCCATAACATAGAGTTTAACCATAGTATATAGCATATAACGTAAGGAAATTTATAGGGTGTTCGATAATGCCTCTACATAGGTAGTCGGGGGCCAACACATTCCCCGGGTCTCACCCTCAAGTACATAAAGAAACAAAGTGTCATAGGTAGAAAGATGGTGGATCATCCTCGGAAGATAGGACTCACCAGTCCAAGTAAACTTGGAATCTGGTGTCACGACCCAAACTAGAGCCTAGATGTGACACGACGCAAGGGGAACCCAAAGGAACCCAAAACAAGCCTGTTAACATATCGTTACACATCCTTGGTCGCGAAAGCAATTAAACACAATAAAAGAGTAGAAATAAGGGAATAGGGACTAAGGGAAAACCTTCATTTCATAAAACTTCAAGAGGTTTAAGAGAGAGTCAAGCTCATGACATCCTTACATATTTGTCCAATAATACCTCTAAACATAGAACTTAGCGGGGGCTAAGGCAAGCAACCAGGCTCACCCTCATACAAATGACATTAGCTAATCCAAATATCTTAGATCCAGTCTAAACATATGCATGAAAGAAGATAGATATTGTCTCCACACTTGAGGACTCACCAAAAGCTAACTTGAACAATCCTTCTAGCCACGAGGAGGAGAATCAATAGGAGCTCCAGTTCCTACATGGTAATATAATATAGGTATAGAGTATGTATTAGTACGTTTGAATGTACTAAGTATGCAGGATGGAATGCAACAATAGATAGGAAACATAATCAAAATGCAATATTAGGCAATAGATGAACAAATAGTAATATGACATGCATGGAAGATGCTTAAAGTAAATCATGCTTACATAGAACATAATACATGTGCAGGGAGAGAATATTATTAGTGCATATACAAGGCCCACCATCTTGCAAAATATATTGAAACCCCTCATCAAATCCCAAGAGAGATCACGGTTCTAAAGCTTAAAATATGCATAATCATAATAGGTACATCTAATGGTATAGACTTAAAAATGAGTGATCATGTATTTTCAACCAAACTTTCATAAAATCCCAATATAGCATATGATCATAATCTCTAACGAATAATACCTATAAGCAACACAACTTGGAAACATGTAATTTTCATAGAAATGGAAGATTGAGCTTCATGGGTGAAACATACCCATGAATGAAACCCACATACCTTAGACCTTGAATTTCTTGCAATTGAGTTGTGAAAGACATGAAGTTTGGAAATGGGTCTTAGAATCCAAAACTTGCTCTTGACTTTCCTGGAATTTGTATTGGGGTTTTGATGGAGGCTCTTGAGAGAATTTGAGAGTGTATTCCAATTGGGAGGAGTGAATTTGATCTTTAGGAATAGGTTTAGGTATTTAGGAGGTGTTAAGATAGAATAGGAATTTCTAAAATACCAATAGAAATGGCTAAATTTACAGAATTCCATTAAGGAGGCGAAATTTGGCAAAAACCTGTATATACCCCTACACATTCTAGTTCTGCGAAAACGGGTATAACTTCTTCATCCCAAATCTAAATAAGGTGAAACCAAGTGCGTTAGAAAGCTAATTCAAAGATATTTGATTTGGTAGGTCATGATCCACTCAGTTTGTTGTGTGCTAAGAGATATTCCCCTTTAAAGTTGACCCTCCTACCGGTACTTGTGCAAAGCTTAGCCAACGGAAATTCCTTTGAACTTGGCTTGATGTGGGGGACCCACGATAGTCTTAAATGAAATAAATAAGCTTGACTTAGATTTGAATTAGATCTTGAAGCTTGAATGAGTTTCATCAGATCCGAAAGTGAGTTTGGGACACTTGAATTCTGAAATATTTGTCTAAATATTTGAGAGAGCATTAGGGAATGTCTTGTATGATATGAAAATGAAATATGAATAAGTATAGGTATTTTGACGTATGGGAAGACTTAGGCCCAAAAACCAAAAGCGTTGAACCGAACTAATAAAAATGTACAAAAATACTCCTTCTTCGCGCTCCTGGCACGTCACGCTTGGGGCACGCTAGCTCACTTTGCATTTTCGAATTTTGATAGGGTTGCTTTAAAATTCGGGTTATACCCATTTCCCACTCAATTTTTCCCTCTGAATAAGAATATGAAGTTGGATTTTCGATATCACACATGGATTTTGAGATATATAAAAATTACGATTCTGGGCAATTTCGACGCACATTTTTGGGCACTTTTTGGGGTCGTTTCAATATCTCCCTCTTGGGGACATTCGTCCTCGAATGTCAAAGAAACATATATAAGAAGAGTAATCATGAAGAAATCATCCCTAACAAGAATTCAGTAATGCACTTAAACACAATTTTCAAAGTCTCAACATAAGTGTAAAGAAATCATCATGAACTTGTCAACATAAACGTGAATGCTTGCAAATGACATAGAGGCTGATATATAAGGATTGGAACAAAAAAAAAAGGACTTGGAATGTTATCACAAGCTTGAATAGAATGAAATAGGTACGGATATTGCATTTTCATGCCTGCCATGGCTCCCGAATCACACTTCCAACTTGACGATTCTCCCAATGGCCTTGACGAACTCTACACCCTTACAAATCGACCTTTACTCATATCCACCCGACTTCTCCATCAGAGCTTCTCATAAGTCAACTCGTCCTCCACAATGTCCACAACCTCAACGAGTCCTATAACACTTGAATCACCAACACATCTACTCAATCGAGATGCATGAAGAACCAGACGAACTATATCCATATCCACAGGCATCTCCAATTCGTATGTGGCCTTACCAATCCTCCTCAACACTCTATAAGGACTCACTAACCTTAAATTCAATTTCCTCTCTTTCCAAACAAACCACACATTTCATGAGTGAAACCTTCAAATAGACTCAATCACCACCTTTACATCCAAGATCCCTAATCCTCATACCAGCATGGGACCTTTGATGACTTTGGGCTGTTTCATCCTTTCCCTAATCAACCTCACCTTCTCCATAGACTCTATAACCAGATCCGGACCCAACAAAGTCATTCCTCCTACTTCAAACCACCCAACTGGGCAGGTACAACGTCTACCATATGGAATCTTCAAAAAGAGCTACGCCAATGCTAGAATAATAGCTACTATTAGTCTCATCAAGAACCCTCTCGCTCAAGTCATCAACTCTAGGCACTACAACCTACCTTGGTACCTAAGGGAACCATATCCCCCTTAGGAGAAAACGTCCACCTTGCCAACGCTCACCTATGCGTTCAAGTCTAAAGGAGGGATCAAGATCTTGCTTTTCTTTTACCTCATCAACCTAGGAAGACTTTGAACCATCAACAACCACAATGCCACTATTATCAACCTCTTCCAACCTAACCCTCAAACTAGCCAACCAGTGGACCTCCCTAGTCACCCCTTTGCTACCACCAACAATATGAACTAGGCTACCCACGGATACCCTACTCAAAGCACTGACCACAACATTACTCTTACCCGGGATGACAATGCATACTCATATCATAGTCCTTAAGAAGTTATAACCACCTTCTTTGTCTCAAGATAAGATACTTTGGGTGAACACATATTGGAGACTCTTGTGATCGGTAACCATTTCAACATGCACCCTAAGAATATAACGCCAAATTCTTAAAGCAAATATAACGACAGCCATTTCAAGGTCATAGATAGGATAATCCTTCTCATACATCTTAAGTGGTCTAAAAGCATAGGCTATGACCTTACCATTTTGTATCAACACACAACCCAAACCAATCTGAGCGACATCAGAATACCCAATGAACCCTTCCAACCTTTCCAGTAGAGACAAGATAGGAGTGGACACAAACTCATCTATTCACAAACTTCCAATAGTAACTCGCTAAGCCCAATACACTCCTAATATCCAGGGAGTCAAGGGTTTAGCCAATTTCTAATCACATTTGTCTTCTTAGGATCCACCTTAATACCATCCTCTGACACTACATGACCTAGGAAGGTAAGCTCCTTTAACCAAAATTCACACTTCTCATACTTAGCACATTACTCCTCTTTCCCCAGGATTTGCAACACTACCCCCAAATAGTTCACAAGCTCCAAATAAATCAATACTTCATCACTAGAGACCACCACAAACATAACAAGGTACAAATCAAAGACCCTATTTGTGAGACCTATAGACCTAACCGGTGCACAAGTCAAACCAAAAGACACCACCCCAAATTCAAAATATGAGAAAGGACATTCACTAACTCATTGATCACCAGAAACTACTCAATAGAAATAACTTAGGTTCAATGCCTCTAACTCTTACAATATAGTAAATGCAACCCTTAAATATCAATTTTCCCTTAAGACAAGAAATGACTTACCCCTTCACATCCACCTTACAAGTCCCTACCCAAAATGACGGGTTTATCAGGGAATTGAAATCTAACTCTACGGGCCCTATAATTAAAGGAGGCACAACATCCATGCAACTAATCCATCCCATGTATAGCATCCAAATCCACCACATCAAACCCGAAGTTACAAGGAAAGACCTAATGTAATGTGAACACGAAACAATACCTATGAACTTTCTAACAATAATAGACTCAACAAAAGGGGAGTAGACTCCAAATATTCACACAATATCTCGGGGCACAATTCAAGACCACTAGAAACAAGAAAGAATCATGAAAGAAATTGTGGCACCCAGGCCCATTAATGCAAACACATCAAAGCCAAAGGAAATTTCAACATACCAGTAGCAACATCGGGCTCATCCTCTTCTTGCCTCCCATATTTTGGGCATCTAATACGAGTCACCCCTTCATCACCCCCTTTACTTTTATTGAATTTCTGGGGGCAATTCTGCATCTTATGTCCCATTCCACCACACTTAAAACAAGCATTGGTGCCCTTAAAACATGGGCCTCTATGAGCTTGACTACATGTTGAACATATAATATCACCTTTATCTTTGAGACTTTGGAATTTACCCTCAACATGACCCCTCTTGGCCTTACTACCTCTCCTCTTACCATTTGAGGTCTTGGGAGCACTCACTTGTTGATTGAGTTGAGTTGCCAATTTTGTCACCACTTGGGTCATAACCCACAGAGCATTACGAACCTCTGCATTTGATATATCACCATCCTGAGTAGTTTGAGACATATCCTGAAATGTAACGGTTAGGGATTAGCAATAAGCCCTAAGGAACCTAACTCTATCACATGAGTGAGTCTTGGTCAATTCCCAACACTATAGAGATAATATCATATACATATATTTCTTTCATCATCATACAGTCATTCAACTCATAAGACATGTATTGGACCTTCAATTCCTTAAGAAATCATAATCTGGATATTTTATCAAATACTTGGCAGGTGTGTAGTGATAGTGTAAAACCATGCAATTCAAGAGTGAAATCATGCAAGCAAACTTGAAGTAAAATAGTCCACCAATATTTGGTAATACCATCTTACAAAATACATGGAAACCCTCATCAAATCCCAAGAGAGATCCCAGTTCTAAAGCTTCAACCATGCATAATCCTAATAGGTACATTTCATGGTATAGACTTAAAAATGAGTAATCATGTATTTTCTACCAAACTTTCATAAAATCCCAATATAGCATATGATCATAATCTCTAACGAATAACAACCATAAGCAACACAACTTGAAAATATGTAATTTTCATAGAATTGGAAGATTGGGCTTCATGGGTGAAAAGTACCCATGAATGAAACCCACATACCTTAGAACTTGAATTTCTTGAAATTGAGTTGTGGAAGACTTGAAGTTTGGAAGTGGGTCTTGGAATCCAAAGCTTGCTCTTGACTTTTCTTGAATTTGTATTGGGGTTTTGATGGAGGCTCTTGAGAGAATTTAAGAGTGTATTCCAATTGGGAGGAGCGAATTTTATCTTTAGAAATAGGGTTAGGTCTTTAGGAGGTGTTAAGATATCATAAGAATTCCCAAAATGCCAATAGAAATGGCTAAATTTATGGAATGCCATTAATGAGGCGGAATTTGGCAAAAACTCGTATATACCTTGCACATACAAGTTCTACAAAAACCGGCATAACTTCTTCATCAGAGCTCTATATATGGTGAAACAAAGTGCGTTGGAAAGATAATTCAAAGAGTTTGGATTTGGTAGGCTGTGGAACACTCAGTTCTTTTTGTGCTAAGAGATATTCCCCTTTAAAGTTGACCCTTCTATCAATACTTGTTCAAAACTTGGCGAATGAACATTCTTTTGAACTTGGCTTGATGTAGGGGACCCATGATGGTCTTAAATGACATAAATAAGCTTGACTTAGATTTTAATAAGAGCTTGAAGCTTGAATGAGTTTCTTGAGATTCAAAGTGAGTTTGGGACACTTGATTGGGTGAAATATTTGTCTAAGTGTTTGAGAGAGTATTGGAAATGTCTTGTATGATATGAAAGTGAAATATAGCTAAGTATAGGTATTTTCACATATGGGATGACTTAGGCCCAAGACCCAAATATCTTGGACCGAACTAATAAAGCTAGACAAAAATACTCCTTCTCCGCACCCTTGGCACGTCGCGCCTTTGGCGCGTCGCGCCTGGGGCGCACTAGCTCACTGGAAATTGCTCACTTTGCGTTTTTGAATTTTGATACAGTTGGTCTAAAATTTTGGTTAGACCCATGTTCCACTCAATTTTCCCCCTGAACAAGAATATGGAGTCATATTTTTGATATCACATACAAAATTTTAGATATATGGAAATTACGATTCTTGGCACTACTGAGGCACATTTTCAGGCAATTTTTGGGGTCGTTTCATCCGGGCTACACATCAAATAGTGGATGATCAAGGTCCTCAGTCCCTACATAGTGAAATCATGTAGGAAAGAGTATACGTTAGTACATTTGAATGTACTAAGTATGCAGGATGAAATGCATGAAACTTACCAAAACCTACACTTCAATGTTAGATGACAAGGGCACATATTATCGAAAGAAATATATATAACAAGGGCCGTAATATAACAAGATGTCATGAAGACAATGATGCATGAAATGCAAATGATGCTCTTATATATAATGGGGATGTGACCTCAACCGACATAAGTAAGACCAAGCGAACTATTACTTGGAATCTTGATGAAATCCCCTCATCGGTAAAGAGGTGGCCTACTTGCCAAAGGTAAACCATACTTCACCTTACGGGTACCCCCATTTCGTATGAATCAATCTTTCTTGCAGGCACCCCCATTTTGGATAGGAATTTCACATATAGCACACCATATAATATCACATACTTTCTACTCCTTACGGGCAATCCCATTTCGGAGACAACTTTCCTTATGGGCACCCTCATTTTGGAAAGGAACCTATGCTAGGAACATAGTTCAAGGAAAGGGAGAGAACCCTCATTCCATCGGTGCTAAGTCATCATCCCACAGGGATACTTATAGTATACATAGCTATACATGCTTTCAAAAGAGTTGCAAGTCTTACCAAATTGTTTCAATGCACAAATGGGGCGTAAAAGCCAAACACCTTTCACAATAATCCATATTTAGACTCAAATGCCAAACCATAACTTATAGTCATAGTACTTATGCATAGGAATAGCTCATTCACATGATAGGAATAGTGGAAACACCCCAAAATGCTCCAAGAGTCACAATCATAGACATGTATGTGATCACATTCTTGTCATAACCAATATTTTATCAAAATCATATCCTAGAACATAATTGGGCTTAACCCACTTCGTAATTTCAATAAATTCTCATGAACATGAATGCATATACTGTGAATAATGTGAGAATAACATGAGTTATTGAGATTCAATCTAAAAATCAATAGCATAACATGACATTGAAGTAAATTCGTAATTAAATCCACATTTAAAATCATGTATAAACCACCCATGCTCAAACAAGCTTTTGAAAAGACCATGCATAATCATAGATTCATAAAAGTGATGAAATTCAATATTTCAAAGTTTAAATCATCTTAAAATCAATAGATAAACATACCCCATTCATTATTGAAATTTAAGAAATCATAATATTTAAAACCCCGAATTAAATTAAGCAAAATTCATATAGATTTCATTGAAAATAGTTTGGGTCT
>JAABOM020058532.1:0-13798 GCA_011800125.2 Solanum clarkiae | reverse complement strand
GTACATTATCTCGTACTGACGTCCCTTACGGGGGACCTGCATTTCATGCTGCAGGTACAGGTGCTAGTAGACCTCCCTAGTAGGAGTACAGGATATTCAGCTGCTGTCACCAAGCTCCAGGTTGCTTCGGGGCTTTGTATATGTCTAGAGTTTATGTTTATAATGTACAGATTGTTGAGGCGGGGCCTGTCCCGACTCTTTTCTGATGTTTTCTCTTTATTTAAAGGCTTTGTAGACTATGTAAAGTAAAAGTAAAGTCATGGCTCGTACTTTAGATACCGTAGCCCCAACGGCCTAGTCATATGCATTTCCTTTGGCTTATTATTATTTGTTTATCTATTTTAAGGCGTTCTAAAGGTAGAAACGTACAGTAAAGGCATAGTTACAGATTGGTTCTCCCGGGCCTTATCGGCAACGGGTGCTGGTCCGCCCTACGGGACTTCGGGGCGTAACAGAAAACACCCAAATTGTAAACCCATAAGCTTGATAAATTCCAAAGTGTGTAGTACAAGATATATAATCCCCAAAAATGTGTTTTCAAAGGGAAAACAATAATCTGACTTGAAATCCAAAAATATTCTTGGGAGAATTTTTTAAAGCTCAAAGACAAAGGCTAATACTTAGAAGTGTCAACTCTTGTCTCTCTCTCTCGTCTCCCTTCTCTCAAAAATATAACTTAAACTATTTATAGTATGTATAAAACAACTCTAAAAATTATGTAGAAAAGATAGCTGGCATTTGATAAATTTCGCAGTAATGACTCGTAGGATGGCCTACGAGTCATAGTCGAGGCCTCGTATCTGGATCTTGACATCTTGGACTGAATAGGTATGATTCATTACTTGAACTATGACTCATATGTTGGTCTCTTAGCCTTGGACTTCAGTTTTTGGTCCAACATTTTGGTTCTCTGATTCTTGCTATGAGTCCACTTGTATTTGTCGTACTGTTTCTTACAACTCGTAGGCTAGGCTCGTAAGAGTGACCCACACTTTGAAGATTTCTGAACTTTGGTCTCTAATTCCTATTATGACATCACCCTACGACTCATAATGTGAACTACGACTCGTAGGTGAACTCGTACGGCCTATGCTTCAGCAAAATCGGCAATTTTTCTTCAAAATCATGCCAATCTAACTGTTTTATAAGATTAACAAAAAACACATCAAAATGCTAAAAAGTCACTTTAAGAACTCACAAAATCCTTTGTTTTAGGCACCAAATGTGCTGTAATTTGACAGTATATCAACATGCTTAACTTAGAATTGTTGTTTGTCCTTAAGAAACGACTCAATCTATGCAGACGAAGAGAACTGCATAGCAGTTATATCGATGGCATATACAACAACTAATTTGATTTAGGCACCCAACTACTACTTTCAAAATAGAGTTCCAAAGTTATTGAGCAAACAAGAACATCATGAGATACCGGACAATCCAACTTAGATAAACTAAGTAGCATCAACCTTCCATAATCACTGGCATAGTTATATGCTACTCAAGTAATGCAAATGCCATCACTAGAAATAAGTCTCTTACACTCACTCAAGAATACTCAGAAATCAGGAACTGAGGAAGCATTCTCACTCTAACAATTGAAATTCAATGCATACTGACTAACACCATAGGCTTGGCTCTATACTCATCTTCTAGTTTGGTGATAGAGCGATGTAGGATTACTCTAGGTCTTATTGGCTTGTAACCTAGGCTCAAGGTGCTTTAGTGCGGTATTTTGAAAAAGTAGTGACTAAAAGCTATCTTTGTATCATGTTTACCAACTCTTTTTTCTTCCATAATCCAACCATTTTTTCATCAATCCACCCTTGTTTTCTTGCTTTGAACTTTTCTTGAGTGATTTCTTTCTCTTTTTATTTAGCTGTGCCTTTATTTCAAACTCACTTTTGCTACCTTTTTCTCAATTACAGGAACCTTTCTTCTTTTTCTTCACTCTGTTCATGCATTTTCACTTCTTTCTTGATTTCTCAACTAACCACCTTATTATTATTACTTTACCATAATAAAGGCCACCCTCAACTTAAGCTTTTAGCTTCAGGTGAAGTTCACAATATCTATGCCTCAAACCAGGGCCACAAACTGCCGCCACCCTCAACTTAGGCCTTTGGCATCAATCAAAATTTACATGTTCAAGGGTAGACTAGGGTCAATATCAAGATATTTCATCAGTATCAAGGTATCAAGAAAGAATAAGTACGTGATAAGCTCAAAAATTTTGGGAAAAGGGATTCTCTCACTTAAATGGTGGGTTATTTTAGGCTAAAAATGGTTTCACTCAAAGAACAAAGGCCTAAGATTCTTTCTATATACACCACAATCAGTCCAACTTTTAGAGTAACAAGGCAAGTTCTGGATCTATACAAAATGCATGAATGCAGCAAAATAAGCTCGCAGCACACATGAAAATTGTATCCACAATCAAGTATAGATGTATAGGTCATGCTTTCAGTCTCAGTTTACTTTCACAATATGAGAATACACATTGCCAAATACTCAAAAATGTATGAATGCATCAATACTCACAACCTCAAAAATTTTGAGGGTACCCAATTTTGCATCAAAAGTTTAAAGAAAATTTAATAACTATATATATGCCACAAGATAACATTACTATGCGTTTACAAATAATCTCTACTTCCTAATACATACCAGTTCAATAGAAAAATTAACATCCACCAGGAAAAACAAACATGGAAAGAAAACCTTGGGATCAAAAAAATAGGGGGAAGTTATGGACTTGAGGCTACTCAGACTTCACCTTAATCCATTACATCCACCACCCCACCAACAGATGATACTTTGTCCTCAAAGTAAAGACAAAACAAGAACAACATATCATAACATAGATGTATATACATGCATTCATTAAAAACCAAAAATAAACATCCAAAGTAAAAGTGAAAATAACATCCAACATAGATATATTTAAAACACAACCAAAAACCACATAAAAATAAGATTGTTTAAAAAGAGAATAAATTATCCAAAATGTCAAGATAAAACTGGGGTCAAAAGAAGTCAAATATCTTGGTGCTCATGCACCAGTCTCGGTATGATCAACGGGGTCCTAGAGTTGTCTCTCTTTATTTGTTGTAGTGCCAAAAGTATCCTCTCCAAGCAGAGTGTTGTGTGCTCTCTCTCTCTCTCTCTCTGTGTGTCTCTCTGTATAGCCGCTAATAAAAGCAACTCCTGCACCATCTCCTTAGGTATGGGGTCCTCCTCCTGTCCATGCTTCTTTAGGGCTGGCTCTAGGTCATCATGCTCTAGAGGCCTCTTCCCTCTGGTGTCCGTACGGTCGATGATCTAATCAAATGCCTCATCTCATATCGGTGCTCCCTCTAGGGCTAGAACAGGGGCAGCCAACATTCATAATAACTTGGACTTGAACTTGGCCGACTCCTCAGTAACCACACTCTTGTCGGTAATCCTAGCACCCTCAAGCCTCTTTTGGACTCTAGCCTTGAACACATCGACCCATGTATCAACCTCTCAGATTTTACCATTAACTAACTCACGGGAAAATGCCTTCATCCTCCCCTCAGAGTCCCGAACAGACTGATCAATCAATGATTGGACCCGTGCTGACAACTCATGAAGCCTCTCCTCTGCTACAGTAACCCTGCACAATAAGCCTGAAATGAAACAATAAAGAAAAGAGGGTCAATTTGTAAAGAAGGAGCTACTGGTTTTGGAGTGCTGGATGAAGGTATCGACTCGATCTTAGCTACAAATGTGGGCTCTATAGTGGCTGAAGTAATATCAGTTGTAGAGAGAGATGGAGCTGGGAACTAAGGATCTGCTCTGGGATGGGAGAAGGTGGGCATGGTAAGGCCACTGGGTTCTCGTCAGCCTTTATCAGGCTGGGATCCATAATGTTTGTAGCCTCCACCTGAGGGTCATGGTGGGGATCAATGGGTACACCTGCTGCACTGTATAGTCGATGAATAAGAAATGGAAATGGCAGTGAGGTATTCGTTTGAGCTGCAGCCTCGTGGATCTACTCTGATATAATTCGGGCCCAATCAATAGAATAACCAGCTTGGATGTTGGCCAATAATACAACCTTCAAAAGGGTGATCACAGTATCCGCAAAAGTTGGCCTAATGAGCCAGCTGATAATGGACCACTAAAACTTAGCTTGGAATGATAGGTGTACCTTTAAAATTGAGTTTGCATAGTTTGTGATCTATGTGGCTCTACGCTCGGATTGCTGATTTGACTCACAATCCATTGTAACAACTCCGTCCTGACCCCAACATCCTTCCCACTGACCACTTTTCTCGTTTTATTGATCTGACTATCATACTCAACTGTCGACTAAGGTGATCTATAGGTGGGCCCAAACTATACTCGGTTGATTGTCTCCTCTGAGATGTTAACCTTCCTTCCCCTGACTGTCACCACTCGTAGCCTCGGCTGCTCAATTGTCTTCTTGTTCTTGGCAGCCCCCGGTGGAGTGTAGAAAGGTATGCAACATAGAACTCATGGACCACCAAAGGGGCATATTTGCCCAGTTGCTACGTAGTCCAATAGAGCCTATGCTCGTCCAATCCTGCATCCAAGTCAGGTGCTCCGTCTAACCCCATTGTGCTCAGCCTGGACTCCTCATAAAATTGCCGGAATGGCTTGCCATGCCCCTTATCTTCTAGCCCCTGGTCGTAGATCTCTTTCATGCCCGTAACACACCACCTGGGGTCGACTGGGAGCTGAGACTGGGCCTCCTCCTGCTCAGGATGAGAAGTGCCCTCGGACTCTGAGTCGAAGCTGGAATGTGTAGGAGTCATCTAAGGTGAACTACTCCCCGAGTCATTTTTCTCCACTTCTTGTACCTCCTCTTCATACTGGGAGGCACTTGTAACTCCCATAGGCTCCCAAGCTGTATGGGCTCGGGTTTGAGGAACATTGGCCAAAGGGTCAAGCCTGACCCTGTGGACTTCAATTGAACCCTCGTACCTCTCAGTCTCGGAAGACTCGTCCACTAGTCTTTGCCTAAACATTTAGGTAGCCCTCTTCTCTTTGGGCATCATGATATCTGCAATATAACCAACCATCCATAGGAGCATTAAGTCAATTTACTTACTTAACACACAACAAAGAACAAAACTAAATAAAGGGAAAACTAAGCACATTCATCACCAAACTAAGAGTGCCTCATAACTAAGCACAGAACTACCTGCAATGCCTACTCATTTCTCACTCAACGCACAAATTCATCACCAATTCTCAACACATTTAAGCAAAGAGGAGCAAAGAAATACTAAACGACACATTCAACTCAAAACTAATATAGGCAATTCAAAATGACCATAACCCTAGGGTCGAAATAAATTTTACAATTTGTCAAGCATACCAAACATAGAACACATTCCAAACCAACACTTGGCAATCATACAACATTCTAAAGGTGTGTAATCACCATTCACAATGATTCAATCACAACTCACATGCTCAAACATAAGCAATCACACCTATACTATCAAAACTTCAACTCCGATAACCATTCCAACCCTATGTGAGAAACAATAATGGGACACAAACAAAAAATTTATCAATTTCATACTCATAAAGATCCATTCAAAACTCTCATCGAGGCTCAATTCACAACTCAATCATTTTCAAAGCCAACAAATCCTAGATACCAAGCTTAGCTCAGAAAAATAATGTATAGCATACTCAAACATAATCAAACTAAACCTATACTTATGTAGGAAACAATCTTATCAATAATAATCAAAAAATAAAATCAAAAAGCTTACCAATTAAGTTGAAAAGTGAACCAAAGAAAGGAGAGATGATTTTCACGTAAAAACTTAGAATTTAGTACCCTTGCTGGAATCTTCACTGGAAAATGATGTGGGTAGCCAGGAATTTTGGTCGGAGATGGATTTACGGGATGGTAAATGGTTTTCCATCATCTTTAGGGTTAGAAATTGGATGAATTGGGGTCAAAGATTATTTTGACCTCCTTTTATAATAAACCAGGTTAGGTTTTAAAATACCTTAGATCGGAGCTATAAAACCCCGACTATGAGTCATAGGTCATCCTACTGCTCGTAGGTCCCGGTCTCATACCTAACCCAACACTTAGCAAAAATATAGAAATCATACCAGAGCCCTATGAACCCCTCTTATGACTCGTAGGGGATCCTACGCATAATTGTAATGTATATGCCAACTTTAGATGCTCACTAATTCCTTCTAAGAAGCATGACTATGAGTCACTGTAGCCTATGACTCGTAGGACCTACTCCAGGTCTAATTTTTCTAGATCTTCAGTTCTTCTAATTCTTACCTGCACAACAAGTCTCAAAGCACAAAAATCCTCAAAAATATTACAATTGCATCATTGTCTCTTAATTTGAAACAAACCACTACTACTACTCTAAGTCTCAAACAAATAAATAATTAGCAAAATGTTGGGGTTGTCTCCCAAGAAGTGCCTTATTTAATGTCATAGTTCGACTTTATCATCTTCCTTTATCAACAATCATCAAGGGCCCACACCTCGCTTCTGAACTCATCTGGATTGGTGAATATCTAAAACAACCTCAACATCATTAACCCTAAACTGAATTTGACCCAAATCCATATCCACTAGCACCCTCTCAGTGGCCAAAAAAGGTCTCCGCAAAATAATAGGTACCTCAAAGTCAACCTCGTAGTCAAAGATCACAAAACTACTAGAAAAATAAATTTATCAACTTTAACAAGCACATCCAGTAGGATTCCCTTAGGTTTTTTAATGGTTCAATCGGCCGTGAGCAACCTCATTCTTGTGGGGTAGGAATGCCAAGACCGAGCCTTCTAATGATGGAAAGAGGTATTAGATTGGTGCTAGCTCCTAAATCACACAATGCTCTTGTGAATTTAACGTCACTAATAGTACAAGTGATGGTGAATACATCGGGATCCTCATATTTTTGCACTTAGGCATTTGGTCATGATCGCACTACATTATTGGAGCTCTTGTAAGAGCTTTTGGATAAAAGTGTGTTTCTTTGTTCCTAAATCCTTCATGTATTTGGCGTATCTAAGCATTTTATCTAAGGATTCTAAGAAAGGGATGTTGATGGATAGTTGTTTTAACATCGACAAGAATTGCTTGAACTTACCATCTTCTTCCTTCTTCTTGAGCCTTTGTGGGAAAGGAGGAGGTGGTTTTGGGATTGATTTGGCTTTCTCTTGCTCTCCCACCTCTTGGTCCTCCACTCCCCTGTTCCTTGGAGTTTCTTCCTCACTCATTACCTTGCTATCAATGTCTCTATCCTCAACTTCATCATCAACAATTGGCATAGGAGGATCCATGGTGCTTTTGCCACTTCGAGTCATCACAGCCATGCAATGCCCTTCATTTTTAGGATTTTGAACCATGTTACTAGGTAAGGTGACCTTTTGGCATTAGTTCAAATGTGAAGACACTTGTCCGAACTATTGTTCAAGTTAGTTGATTGCTGTGGAATGAGATTCTATTTTCTGATTTATTCTTGAAATATCGGTCTTCATCCCCTTAAAAGTCTCATCATGGTGATCTGCCCTCTTCAACAATTTATCGAACATTTCTTCAATCCTCGAACTACTTGATCTGGCATCACGGTTAGGTGGTGGCACACAGGGACCATTCTTATAGCCTTCTCTTCTACCATATTCTGTGTTTGGAACTCTCTCTCTTTAATAGTATCCACCCTTATTATCTTTATATGTCCCTTCTCGATTGAAATTCCAACCTTGATTCCTGGAACCTTGCCTCCAATAATCTGAGTTGGATCCTTGAGGGTTGTTCCAGAAACTCGCCGATTGGTTGCTCACAAAGCATGCATACTCATCAAAGAATTAATCATCATAAACCAGAGTCCTTGGAGGTTGATGGGTTACCGCTTACACACTCGCTTGATTTTGTTTTAAAACCAAGTCTATGCTCATACGGAGTTGACCAAGTTGTTCCATAATATCTGCATTCGCCTTTGCTTTCCCATTAATTGTGGTAACCGCACAAGAGCTCTTTGTTGAACCCCTCTCACTTTGGCCCCATGCTCGGTTGGTCCTCACCCCTTGTCCATTCTTTCAGTGACAAGTTCAAACGAGTGATCAAGAAAAACACCTCCCATGATCGTGTTGGCACATGCTTTGCTACTATCATCAAGTGCTCTATAAAAGATCTCGACCAAAGGATCATCAACAATCTTATGATTGGGGACCATTCTCAAGTATTTAGTGAATCTCTCCTATGTAGTGCTAAGAGAATCTCTAGGCAATTGCTCAAGGTTGTTAATTTGGTCCTTAAGCTTCAGTTTCTTCGACCTTGGGAAATATCTTTCGAGCAACGCCCTCTGTAGCTCAGCCCAACTCGTGATGGTACCCGGAGAAAGCTCGGACAACCATATAGCTGCATTGTCAGTCAATGACAACGGAAACACCCTCAATTCAACAGCGTCAATAGAAATATTTTGTGTGCCCATGACACTTTTGCACACAAAGACAACATTTTGGAGATGACGGTGGGGATCTTCTGATGGTAGCCTTGTGAATAGACTGTGGTTTTGAAGCATCTAGAGCAATCCCCTTGAGAGTGAAAACTTAGCATCTGCCAGTAGAGGGAGCAGTACTATAGAACCACTCATATCCGTCGCCATAGGGTTCAGTCCAACCATAATCATTTCCATTGGAGTCCCTAAGTTGTGCTTTGTTATCCCTTGGTAGATTCTCCTCTCTTCTTATATCCTTGTCATTCAAATTTATCTCCTCCTCAACCGCAACATCTTTATTCACTTGAGCCATTCTTCGGAAAAGTCTATGGATCTCCAAATTTATCAGAGCTAAAGGTTCACCTTGACTCCTTGTATTGGGCATACAACCTAGCACACCCTGCAAGTAAATTCAAATAAAAAAACAAAAGACAAAAGTAAAATACATAATATTCTAGAAATCAACACTAGAATTAACTAATTGTGAACTCAAGTCAAAACCTAGCCATGTTTCCTAGCAACGGAGCCATAATTTTTGGCTGATGGTCATGCTCGAATAAGAAAGTGGTTGCTGTCAGTAATTAACCTAACCGAGTTTAGGATCGAATCCATAGGGAATATAGGGCTTGACTACAAGAATTCACTACTAATCATTTCTAGTGTTTATAACTACAATATCCAAATGGGAGGGAGGTTCATGTGATTCAAAAACTAAGATAAAATAAACAATAACTAAAATGCGAGAAAATACTCAAATTTGGGGACAACTTGGGAATTATGATCCCCAAGGCTCGTTGACTCAAATACCATAGATAACATAACTGCAATTGGTGAATCGTATGCAGAATGGTAACTTAGGTTCTTCCAGCCCTTTTGTGAAAGTGAAGGTTGAATTTCACCATGGCACTTGATCGGCCACCATGGCGTGCCAACTAACCGTTACCTATTGTCTCAGTCAACCTCTCTTTGGTCAAGTTTAGTCAATTAGATGGAACACATCAATCGAATCATATCATCTACATCCCTTTTCCTATTCGTCACTACCTTGGTCGGGATCGTGATAGTAGGCAGGGTTTGATGTTGGCCACCACCAAACAATATTAATAACGAAGGGAAATAGACAATACATGCAAAACTCCAATCATAGAAATGTACAAAACCTAGGTCATTTCAAGTCAACTACCCATGGTTCTCACAACCCCAAGTTGTAGGTGCTTAGCTACTCACGGCTAAGATAAGACACACAAAAATGCAAGTAATATGTATAGTTGAGAATTTTACCAACTCCAATGAAAGTGAAGACACCCAAATTGCAAACCCACAAGCTTCATAAATTCTAAAGTGTGTAGCACAAGATTTGCAATCCCCAAAATGGTTTTCAAAGGGAAAATAGTAATATAAGTTAAAACACTAAAATATTCTTGGGAGAATTTTTTAGACCTCAAAGACAAAGGCTAATACTTATAAGTGTCAACTCTTGTCTCTCTCTCATCTCCCTTTTCTCAAAAACCTAACTTAAACTATCTATAGTATATACAAAATAACCCTAAAAATTATGCAAAAAAGACAGCTGGCATCTGATAAATTTCATAGTTATGACTCGTAGAATGGCCTATGAGTCATAGTCGGGGTCTCGTATCAGGATCCTAGCATCTTGGACTGAACTGGTACGACCCATAGGTACGAGTCGTTGCTTGAGCTATGACTCGTATATTGGTCTCATAGTCTTGGTCTTTAGTTTTTGGTCCAATATTTTGGTTCTATAATTCTTACTACGAGCCCATCTGTACGAGTAATAGTATGTCTTATGACTCATAATCTGGGCTCGTAGGAGTGACCCTCACTTTGCAAATTTCTAAACTTTTGGTCTCTGATTCCTGTTACGACACCACCCTATGACTTGTAGTGTGAACTACAACTCGTAAGTGGGCTCGTATGGCCTATGCTTCAGCAAAATTTGCAACGTTTCTTCAAAATTATGTCAACCTAACTTTTCAACAAGATTAACAAAAAAACACATTAAAACACTAAAAAGTCACTTTCAGAACTTAAAAATCCCTTGTTTTAGGCACCAAATACGTTGTAATTTGACAGCATATTATAAACACATAGTTCTAATAGACGAAAAAGTATGACTCATGCTATGGGAGAAAATGGGGCTTAGAATCTTCTACATCATAACATAAATACACATCATAATAACCATATCCAAAATCATAACCTCCAAATAATGACACCTAACATAATCACATACAAGAGTTTACATATTATCCAATAATGCCTCTAGTCATAGAATAGGACGGGAGCTAATACATATCCCGGGCTTACCCTCAAAGTAAAATATAACATAAGCGGAAGCAACATAAGGTAGATAGATGATGGCTTGTCTCTGATCCCTATATAGTTAGATCATGTAGGCAAAAAGTAAATGTTAGTTCATTTGAATGCACTAAGTATGCGGGCATGCAATATATATGAACTTATTAAACCTATATTTCAATGTTAGATGATAAGGGCACATAATAAAGAAAGAAGTATATAAGCAAGAAGTATAATATATCAATATGCCATAAAATCCATGATGCATGCAATGCATAATACTTCAATATAAAGGGGATGAGACCTCAACCGACATATAAGACCAATAGAGCTATTACTTGGAATTTTAATGTTATCTCACACCAGATAAGAGGTGGTCTACTTGACAAAGGTAAACCATACTTCTCCTTACAGGCCTACTATTAGAGAAGTAACCTCTCTTATGGGCCTCTCATTTTGGATAGGATTTTTATATCATATCATATCAAAATTGTAACCGCACCTTATGGGCCTCCCATTTTGGTGAGGAATACCTATGCTAGCATATAGTTTAAGAGAAGGAAGAGGGCCCTTGGGTATAGCCTTGATGCCCCTAATCTCATCGGTACTAATTCATCATCCCACAAGAATATATATACATGTACATACTTTCAAAAGAGGCACAAGTCATTTCAAATTATTTCAATGCATACTTGGGCTTTAAAGCCAAACATTCTCATAATCATTCATATTTGAGCTCAAAAGCCAAATCATACTTTTCATGTATAGGAATATCTCATTCACATATCCAAGATGGTGTAACCACCTAAAATGCTTAAAGAGTCATAGCATAGGCATTTATGTGATCACATTCTTCTCATAATCATATGTGAGCTTAACCCATAGAATAATTTTCATCAAAATCAATGCTCATGAATGCAAATACCATGAATGATGTGAGGATAGCATGGCAATAGAGATTCAAACTTAAATCAACAATAAAATATGAAATTCAAGTAAATGTGTAAGTAATTCACATGTAAATCACAATTTAGATTACTCATGCTTAGATCAAACTTTAAAGGCACAATGCATATTTAAATCTTCATAATACCAATGTAATTCAACATGTTAGGACTTAAATCACTTTAAAATCAATATTTAAACATAGTCCGTATCTCAATTGAATCAAATAAACAATGATCTAAAAGACCTATTTCAAAGTAAGCTTAATTTTATAAATCAGGGAGTAAAAAGAATTTGGATCTTCATAGTTGAAAGGGACCATGAATCAATCTCACATATCTTAGCTAACCAGGAAGAAACAAGAAGAATTTGATGAATAAGAATACCCTTCCTTAAACTCCAAGCTAAGGCTTCACTAGTTCATTTGAGAGGAGTTCTTATGAGAGAGTTTTGAATAACTCTAAGTTTTGAATTGAATTTGAATGAGAATAGAAGATTATAGGTCTTTTGAGAGATTTAGAATAGGTTAGAAAGTCATGAACAACCCTTTTCACCTATTATCTCCACTTCATCTAATAATTTGACTATCTCTCTTTTTTTTTTTTGAACTTTTAATAGCTCTTATTTTCGCTATTCATGTCCTAAAGTTATAAAAAATTATTTCTATATAAATCAAAATATAGTCTTTATTTAGTATGTCATAGTCTTCTTCGTATATCTCATCTTGCTTTTACAATAATTTTACTATCCTTACATTCGTTACAATAGGACTGCAAGTGTTTTTGGCCAAGTATATTGGAGGATACTGTCTCTGATTTATCACTAACGTATCTTCCCTTTATCTATATTTTTGTTATTTGTATCGATGTGTAAGTAGTATTTTTAAAGAATACTACTTCATCCCTTGTAATCAAGCAACTACCATTGTTATGTAATATGAAATATAGTCCCAGAACAATATCTACGTTTATATTTTGATCTTTTATCTAGATCCTTTCAACTTTGTAAGTTGGTTTGTAAAATTTGTTACGTGTATTTATGAAATTAATCTGGGTTTTATTTGTATAGTATTGATATATGTTATGAGTTCTATCCATGCATTGCTGCAATTGGCTTATTTAAAATTTTTATTGGATTTGGTGGTATTATTTTCTTGTTTATTATGCACTCGGTACACCCTATGTCTACTAGTGCTAGAGTCTTTATCTCTGCGTCTCTTACCTTGAGTCTCGCTAATATTTTTCTAATGGTAAATTTTTTATTTTTATTACATATTAAAGCTTTGCAAGTCTCTATGTTTATTAATTTTGTTTCTTGTGTAGGATTTGTCTGCCAGTCTTCCTCCACTTTTTCTTTTCCCTTCTTTAGGGTTCTTATCCTCTGTTCCAACTTTTTTATTCTAGTTTCTAATTTTATTATTCTTAAAGTCTGATTTCTTTCTTCTTTATATTCCTCTTCTTTTATTATCTTGATTTTTAGCATATTTTCTATACATGTGATGCATCCTTCTATATAGCGTAATTTATATTTTGCTCTTTTTTCTCTACTAGGATACCATTTACATATAGTACATTAATTACTATCTATCCCTTTGTTTCGTTCAAAATTCATGATTACACTCTTGCAAAGGATTTACCATTGTGCTCGGTTGTATTTCTTCTAAATCTAGGTTCTCTATTTCTAGTCCTATTTCGTTTATTAATTCTTCTTGTTCTGAGTCAGAGGAGTCTAATTATGGTCTTTTGGCTGGTTCTTATTAATAACAGCATATATACTTACACTATCTACCATATATTAATCTACGTTTATTAGCATTTCTTAAAAATCTTCTATTAATTGTGAATTCTTTGTCCGACTATTATGTCTTTTTGGACAGACATTTGCCAAATGTTCTATGCTACCACAAGTAAAACATTCTAATTTATTTATATAATTTGTATCAGTTCTATTGTAACACCTCAAATTTTTTTAAGCTTAGACCGAGTCATCCTTCATATGATATAGAATTTTAATTGAGGATTTTTAATTGAGCATAGATTTTAAAGTCAATTTCTTAG
>JAABOM020058531.1:0-50039 GCA_011800125.2 Solanum clarkiae | reverse complement strand
CTGATAGTAACCTGCTAACCCAAAGAAGCTCCTAATATCTGACGGGTCAATGGTCTAGGCCCATTTCTAATTACGTCCATCATTTTAGGATCCTCCTTAATACCATCCCCTGACACCACATGTCCTAGGAAGGAAACCTCCCTCAACAAAAATTCACACTTCTCATATTTAGCATATAACTTCTCTTGCCTCAATATTTGTAACATAACCCTCAAATGAGCCCTATGCTCCTCCTCACCATGAGAATAGATCAAAATATCATCAATGAATACCATAACAAATGAATCAATGTAGGGTTTGAAGACCCTATTCATAAAGTCCATAAAGATGGCCAGTGCATTGGTCAACCCAAAAGACATAACAACAAACTCATAATGCCTACACCTAGTCCAGAAGGCCGTCTTCGGAATATCACAATGCCTCACCTTCACTTGATGATTCTCGGACTGAAGATCAATCTTACAGAAATGGCTAGCCCCTTGGAATTGGTCAAAAAAAATCATCAATTCTTGGAAGAGTATACCTATTAATGATGGCGACCCTATGAAGTTACCGGTAGTCTATACACATTCTATGCGACTCATCCTTCTATTTCACAAACAACACTCGTGCACCCCAAGGTGATTGGCTAGGCCTAATAAATCCCTTCTCAAACAAATCCATCAATTGTTCCTTCAACTCTGTCGGGGTCATATGGTAAGGGGGAATAGAAATGGGTAGAGTATGGGGAAGGATATCTATACCAAAATCTATTTCACTTTCGGAAGGAACACCGGGAAGGTCATTTGGAAAGACATCAAGGAACTCATTTACAATTGAAACCGACTCTATGGGAAAGACCTTAGACTCCATATCCCTAAGCCTTACAAGATGATAAACACACCCTTTAGAGATCAACTTACGGGCTTTAATGCAAGATATGAACCTACCCTTGACCACCACATCATGACTCTTCCACTCAAGGATGAGCTCATTTGGGAATTGGAACTTGACCCTATGCGTTCTACAATCAATAAAAGTATAATATGCATGCAACAAATCCATTCCAAGAATAATATCAAAATCAACCATGTCCAACTCAACAAGATCACAAGGAAATATTTTATGCAAGATGTAAATGGGACAATTTCTATAAACTTTCCTAGAAACAATAGATACACCAATAGCACTAGACCCTTGATATGACTCACATAACAATTCAGGCTCGATTAATGCATACACAATGCATATATTTTGATCAATCAATGCATACACATCAAAATCAAAGATTTTCAACATACTAGTGATGACATCGAGGACCTCTTCAACCACTTGCCTCCCATGTCGAGTATAAAACTGATAGTTCCTTGGGGCACTATTTGTCGGCCACCTCTTCACAAAACAACCACATTAGCACCTTATGGACGAACCTCTTTACCATCGTTCCGATTTCGAGGATAAGTTATTGCCTTACTCCCCAACTCCCGACAACCATAACAACCACCGATATTCCTCAAGCATTGGCCACCATGACTCTTACCACACTTCGGACAAACATTAATGGGACCCAGACCACCAATACCTTGGTCCCTTGGAACGTCATTAGAAAACCTCCTATAGGGAGCATAAGTAGACCATTGGCCTTGATGAAACCGGCCACCCTTTTGGCTTTGGAACTTACCCTCAAAATGGGCCCTCTTGGCCTCACAACCCCTTCTCTTCCTAAATTTCTCCTCTTCCATTTGTTTGGCATAGGTCATGAAACGTGACATGTCCATGTCACAAATCAACATGGCAGACTAGCACTCCTCACTAACCAAGTCGCAAACATCCATCACAAATTTGTTCATCCAAGATCTTTGGTCGGCCACCAAATGTGGAGCATATTTTGAAAGTTGGTTGAACTTGAGGGCAGAATCCCTCACACTAATACACCCTTGTCTTAAATTCATTAATTCCACAAACTTAGCTTCCCTAAGTTCTAGGGGGAAATACCTATTAAGGAAGGCCACCTTGAACTCGTCGCAAAGCACCACATAGTTGACTCCCTTTTCTTCCTTCCATTGATTGTACCATATATTGTGCCACCCTTTGGAGTTTGTAGGCCGCCAACTCTGCCTTATACTCTGACCTCACACCTACGATAGACAAAATCTTGTAGACCTCATCATTGAACTCTGGAGGGTCATCACTCACCTTTGACCTATGGAATTTAGGGAGATTCATTATCATGAAGTCTCTCACTCGCATGTCGGTGTAGGAGTATGAGGGGCTTGGGAACCTTGGTTGGATTGATTAGCCAGAACTTATGCAAGCAAAGTGAGAGCATACCGAAGCTCTCTATTAGCTGGTTGCTCCTTGGTTATATGGGCTTTTCTCCCTCTTTTGTTAGGTGTGATCTTGCATATCAAAGGAAAAATGTTAGGGGGAAAACATTACCTCAACTTCTATAGCATGAAATCGAGTAAGAAGAAAGGGAACCTTTCCTAAATGCCTCAGAGCCTCTAGATCATAGTTGTGGTGCACAACATAATCATGAACAACACTCCAATTGATGCGGTATGTTGGACTACGAGGATCTAACCTAGTGCATTAATACCAAGTTTGTCAAGACCCAAGCTTAGGGCCTATACATGACACGGTGCAAGGGGACCCGAATAGACCCCAAGCAAGTCTCTTAAAATATCGTTACACATCCTTAGTCTTGGAAGGAATAAAACAAGCCTCAAGAGATAATAGATTGGGACAATTGGGGTTGAGGGAACACTTTCATATAGTAGACATCAAGAACAATAAAGCGAGGGCAACGACAAGCAACCAGGCTTACCCTTATAGTCAATACATATACAAAAGAAAGATAGTCTTAGTACATAACAATAAATCATAAGCAACGTCCTCGGAATGGAAGACTCACCAACAAGCTTGAGAGACAATCGTACTAGGCACATGGAGGGGGAGGATGATCAAGTGGTGCTCCGGTTCCTACATAGTGACATCATGTAAGCATAGAGTATGCGTTAGTATATTTGAATGTACTAAGTATGTAGGATGTAATGCAATAATAGATAGACTTGATAGGTAAAATGCATAATAATACTCAATAGATAGCATAATAGCAAGATGGCATGTATGAATGATCCTTGAAGTAAAGTCACACTTATATAGGACATAATGCATGTGCAGCAAGTGACCATCAACATAGAGTATCCAAGGCCTACTACATACTAGGAGAGGAGAATGAGGTACAAACCCATAAAAATGGTTAATGAGGCACCAACCCATCAATATGGTTACCCAAGCCTACCACCCCCCAAGATAGGGACTAAGGTACAAACCCCTCGATGTGGTTAATGAGGTACTAACCCTTAGTACGGTTATATGGGCTTACTGCACCCTGTACTAGGAAACCAAGTTACTAACCCCTCGATATGGTTACCCTGGCCTACAACCCCCCGAGCTAGGCTAGGTCAACCCACAACACCATATAGAGAATACCATATACATATATTTATTTCATCTTCATTTCATCATCACATAGTCATTCAACTCATAAAACATACATTAGACCTTCAATTCCTCAAGAAATCATAATCTGGACATTTTATCAAACACTTGGCGGGTGTGTAGTGCTAGTGGAAAACCGTGCAATTCAAGAGTGTTAACATGCTAGAAAATCCAATGTAAAACCATCAATGGATACTTGGCAACACATTTAAACAATATACATCAAAACTTTTCATCAAACCTCATAATAGATCTTAGATACATAGCCCAAAACATAGCAAAATAGTCACATTTTTATAAACCCCAACATAGTGAGTAGTGAATTTCATAATAAATAAGACTCACGAGTAAATTAACTTTAAATTATGTAATTTAGAGTAAAAGGAAGCTTGGGCATCATAGTTGAAATAAACCCATGAAAGAAATCTACATAGCTTTGGACAAGAACTTGATGAAGATTGGAGATGGGGACTTGAAGCTTGAATGAGAACCTTAAGATATGATGTGTTTTGAGACTTGAATTTGGGAGTAGAATATTTGGCTAAGTGTTTGAATGAGTATTGGATAATTTTTTGAATGATATGAGGGTGAAAAAAGGCTAAGTATAGGTATTTTCGCACATGGGGACACTTAGGATAAAGACACAAAAGTTTTTGACCGAAGTCAAAAAGTGACAACGAAAAGCACCGAGGGTCGCCCTTAGCGTGTCACACTAGGGGCACGAAAACCACTTTGGAAATCGCATTTTGTGATTTTGAAATTATAATACGATTGCTCTTAAATCAGGGATAGACCAATTTTCCAATTGATTTTACCCTCTAAAAAAGAATATAATGTCAAATTTTTGATATCACACATGAATTTTGAGATATAATTTCTGAAGCACATTTTCGGGCACTTTCAGGAGTCGTTTAATTGTTCCACACAAATTTTTCCTTATTTTCGTCAATTTATTCATAAGAGAAGTATAGAAGAGAAACTATTTATAGAACTCCAATAATAACCCGCTACACCCAAGAAACCTCTAATGTTCGATGGAGTCAAAGGTCTAGGCCAATTGTAATCATCTTCATCTTCTTAGGGTCCACCTTAGTGCCATCCCCCCAAAACCACATTCCCTAGAAAAGCAACCTGTTTCACTAAAATCACATTTCTCATATTTTTCATACAACTTTTCCTCCCTCAAGAATTGTAACACCCCTCTCAAGTGATCCACACGTTCCTCCTTACTACGGGAATAAATCAAGATATCATTAATAAAAACTACCACAAAAAAAGTCAAGGTAGGATTTGATGATCCTATTCATAAGATCCATAAATATAGCTGGTGCCTTAGATAACCCAAAGGACCCAACCAAAAACTCATAGTGCCCATACCTAGTCCAAAAAGCCATCATGGGAATGTCACACTCCCTCACTTTCACTTTGTGATACCCGAACCGAAGATCCATCTTAGAGAAGTGACTAGCCCCTTGAAGTTGATCAAAAAGGTCATCAATCCTTGGTAGAAGGTACTTGTTCTTTATGGTGACTCTATTAAGTTGTCGGTAATCAATGTACATTCTACGAAAACCATCCCTTTTCTTCATAAATAACACTGGTTCACCCAAAGGTGACTGACTAGGCCTTATAAAACCCTTCTCAAACAAATTCCTTAATCTCTCCTATAACTCCACCAGGGCCATACAGTAAGGGAGAATAGATTTGGGTTGAGTGTTAGGTAGAAGGTCTATACGAAAATCTATTTCCCTTTTAGGAGGAATACCGGGAAGATCATTAGTAAAGATATCAAGAAACTTATTAATCACTAGAACCGACTCTATAGGAAGGACTTTGGACTCAACATTTCTAACCCTCACAAGATGACAGAGATAACCCTTAGAAATCAACTTTTGAGCTTTAAGGCAAGAAATGAATCTATCCTTGACCACCACATCACAACTCCCCTACTCAAGGATGGGTTTATTAGGGAATTGAAATTTAATCCTATGGGTTCTATAATCAATAGAAACATAGAATGCATGTACCTAATCCATCCCAAGACCATATCTAATTCAACAAAATCACAAGGCAAGATTTTATGCACAATGAACATGGAATAATTTTTATAGACTTTTTAGCAACAATGGAGTCACCAATGGAGGTAGGTACTTCATAAGGCAGACACAACAATTCGGGACTAACATGAAGCTTTTTGGCAACTATAAGAGTAATAAAAGAATAGTGGTACCCTAGTCTATCAATGCATACACATCAAAATCTAAAACTTTTAACACACCAATGATGACATCGGTTACCTCATATACACCTTGTCTCCCTTGAAGAGTGAAACGACCCCAAAAAGTGTTCAAAAATGTGCCTTGGAAATGCCCAAAATCGTAATTTCCCTATATCTCATGTGTACGATGTCAAAAATCCGACTTCATATTCATATTCATGGAAAACATTAAGTGGGAAATGGGTCTCACCACAATTTTAGAGCAATCATATCAAAATCAAAAAATCCTAAAAATGCGAACTCCAGAGAGCATCCGCGCCCCTGGCACAACACGCCAATGGGGCGCTATAGAGTGTTTTTGGCTGCCAGTCTTTATCATGGTCCTAGGCTTTTAGATCTTGGTCATAAGTGTTTCCATGCGTGAAAATACCTATATTTAGTCATATTTTACCTTCATATCATTCAAGACATTCTCAAATACACTCTCAAACACTTATACAATATTTCACCCCAAATTTCAAGTGTCCAAAACTCATCGGATTTTAAGGTTTTCACTCAAGCTTTAAGTCTCCATTTCAAATCTTCATCAAGACTTCTCCAAAGCTAAGGTATATGGGTTTCATTCATGGGTTCTTTTTACCCATGAAGCCTAAGCTTCCTTTTCACTCAAATTGCATTATTTTAAGTTGATTTGCTAATGGGTCTTACTCACCATGAATTTGACTATGAAATATGTTGGGGTTTAATGAATTGTTACTTCTTTAGCGTGTTATGAGCTACGAATCTATGTTCTATTGTGGGATTTAATGAAGGGTTTTGTTGTATATTGCTTGAGAGTGTTACCAAGTATTGATGAATAGTTTTACATTGGATTTCTTGCATAATTTCATCCCTAAATTGTATGGTTTTACACAATATCTACACACCTGTCAAGTGTTTGATAAAATATCTAATTATGGTTTCTTGAGGAACTGAAGGTCCAATGCATGTATTATTAGCTTAATGAATTTATGATGATGGAAGGGATGTATGCATATGATATTCTCCTATACAGTGTTGGAAATTGACTATGCCCTTCTTAGGTTTTAAGAGCCTGGGAAACCATATCGAGGGGCTCGTACCTTGATAACAAATCAAAGGGTTCGTACCTTGATAACCAGGTTGAGGGGTTTGTATATCAATCATCAGGGGTGGTAGGGTGCGAGTATCCACTAACCAATCAAGAGGACTGTACCTTGATAATCCTCAATCACCAGGGGTGGTAGGGTGGAACTATCCACCAACTAATCAAGGGATTTGTACCTTGATAAACTATGAACTTAATAACAATTCTCTCTTTTTGCACATGCGTTATGTTTTATGTAAGCATGATTTACTTTAAGCATTTTCCATGCATGTCATATTGTTATATGCTACTTATTGCCTATTCTTATGCATTTCCACTATATTTCTTATCTCTTGTTTCATTGCATCCTATATACTTAGTACATTCAAACGTAGTAACGTATATTCTATGCTTACGTGATGTCACTATGTAGGAACTAGAGCACCTCTTCAGCATCTTCCTCCCTATGGCTAGTGCTAATTCTCTCAAGCTAGTTGGTGAGTCCTCTATTCTGGGGACAACATCTATGATCTCTTGTTATGTATTAAGACTATCTTTCTTTTATGAACGTATTAACTATGAGGGTAAGCCTGGTTGCTTGTCTCGGCTCCCTTTCTTATCTATGTAGTAGAGGTGTTATTGGACATGTTATGTAATGAGTCTTGATTCTCTTGTTTTGGTGCTTATGCTATAAAATATCCCTTTAGACCTTTTTTTATCATTTCTGCTCTTATTATATTATTTAATTCTTCCACGACCAATGGTGTGTAATCATATGTTAGAAAACTTATTTGGGGTCCCTTCGGGTTCCCATTAGCTGTGTCACTTCTATGCCCTAGGCTTGGGTGGAGAAAAAGTTGGTATCAGAGTGCTAGTTTATTAATGGTCCTCAACATCCAACATACCGTGTCAATTAGAGTCTTCTTCATGGTTATGTTATGCACAACAACTATGAGCTAGAGGCTATGAGACGTTTTAGGAAATGTTTCCCTTCTTCATGTTCTAAGTGATGCTATAAAGTTAAAGTAACGTTTTTCCCCCTAAAAATTGTTCTTTGCTATGATAGATCATGCTGAACACAAGAGGAAGGAGAGCCCGGACTCCCAAGGAACAGCCAGCCCTGGTGAACTCCGGGATGCTCTCACTTTGCTAGCATAAGTTGTGGTTAACCAAGCCAACCAAGGGGCCCAAGCCCTTCATGCTCCTACATTGGTGTCTCGAGTAAGGGATTTTATGAGGATGAACCCATTAGAATTCTATGGGTCTAAGGTAGATGAGGACCCTCAAGAGTTCATTGATCAGGTCTACAAGGTATTAGCTATCATGGGTGTTAGATCGAAAGAGAAAGCAGAGTTGGTGGCCCACCAACTCAAAGCGGTAGTACAAATATGGTTTAATTAATGGAAGGAGGAGAAGGGAATCAATAATGTGGTGCTTTAGGAGGAGTTCAAAGCAAATTTTCTTAATCGATTCTTCCCTCATGAGCTTAGGGAAGCCAAATTGGTGGAGTTTATGGATTTGAGACAAGGGTCTATGAGTGTAGGAGAGTATTCTCTCAAGTTCAATCAACTCTATATATATGCTCCTCACTTGTTTCTCCCCAAGGACTAGAATGAACAAGTTCGTGATGGGTCTATCTAATTTAGTGAGAGAGGAATGTCGGTATGTATGCTGATTAGTGACACGAATTTATCCTGTTTGATGACCTATGCCGAACAAATGAAGGAGGAATAATTGAGCAAGAGGAGAAGTAATGAGGCCATAAGGGCCTATTTTGATGGAAAGTTCCAAAGTTGAAAGGGTGGCCGGTTCCATCTAGGACAAAGGTCTTCTCATGCTTCTAATAAGGAGTTTTTAATGACTTCCCAAGGGCTCAAGGTGTTGGGTGTATGGTTCCTAATAAGGTGTGTTCATAATATGATAAGGTTGATGGGGCCCTATGTTTCAAGGACACTAATAAACATTATAGATATAGGGAAGTGGGTCACAAAAAGATTGATTATCCTCGTAACCACAACAAGGGTAAGGAGGTTCCTCCATAAGGAGAAAATGTGGTTCCTTTAGAGAGAGTGGCCAATAAGGTGGTTCCCCAAGGAATAATTGGTTCTATGCACTCCAAGGGAGGCAAAAGGTTGAGGAGGTTCTCGATGTTATCACCTAGTATGCTAAAAGATTTTGATTTTAATGTGGATGCATTGATTGATCCAGGTGCCACTCTTTCTTTTTTTACCTATTTGTTGCAAAAAAGTTTGTGTTGACCCTAAATTGTTGTGTGAATCATATGAGGTGTCTGCTCCTATTGGTGCATCTATTGTTGCTAGAAAGGTGTATTGTCCTATTTGCATTTTGTGTAAGATATTATCTTGTGATCATGTTGAGTTGGAAATGATGGATTTTGATGTCATACTTGGGATGGATTGGTTACATGCGTGTTATTCCTTTATTTATTATAGAACCTGTAGTGTCAAATTCGAATTCCTAAATGAACCCATTCTTGAGTGGAAGAGTCATGATGTGGTGGTCAAGGGTAGATTCATCTCTTGCATAAAAGCCCATAAGTTAAAATCTAAGGGGTGTCTCAATCATCTAGTGAGGGTTAGGGATGTGGATGTGGAGTCCAAAGTCCCTTCTAAAGAGTCGGTTCCAATTGTAAATGAGTTCCTAAATATCTTCCCAAATGAACTTCCTAATGTTCCTCCCAAAAGAGAAATAGATTTTAGTATATTCCTCCTCCCCGATGCTCAACCCATTTCTATTCCCCCTTACCGCATGACCCCGGCGGAGTTAAAGGAGTTGAAGGAGCAATTGAGGGATTTATTGGAGAAGTGTTTCATTAGGTCTAGCCAATCACCTGGGGGTGCATGGATGTTGTTTGTGAAGAAGAAGGATAGGTCCCTTAGAATGTGTATTGCTTACCGATAATCTAATAGGGTCACCATAAAGAATAAGTATCCTCTTCCAAGGATTGATGATTTGTTTGACCAATTGCAAAGAGATGGTCACTTCTCTAAGATAGATCTTTGGTCTGACTATTATCAAGTGAAGGCGAGGGAGTATGATATTCCTAAGATGGCGTTTAGACTAGGTATGCATATTATGATTTTGTTGTGATGTCTTTTTTGTTGACTAATACACCATCAATCTTCATGTATCTTATTGATAGGGTCTTCAAACCCTAACTTGATTCATTTGTTGTAGTCTTCATTAATGATATTTTGATCTATTCGCATAGTGAGGAGGACCATATAGGTCATTTGTGGGTAGTTCTACAAAGACTGAGAGAAGAGAAGTTGTATGCCAAGTATGAAAAATGTGAATTTTGGTTAAAGGTTGCCTTCTTAGGTTATTTGGTGTCGGGAGAATGGTATTAAGGTGGATCCTAAAAAGACGGATGTGATTAGAAATTGTCTTAGACCATTGATCGGGTCAGATATTAGGAGCTTCTTAGGCATAATAGATTACTAATGGAGGTTTGTGAATGGGTTCTCTTCTATTTCTTTCCCCATGACCAAGTTGACTCAAAAGAAAGAAAAATTTGTATGGACCAAGGAGTGTGAAAACAGTTTCCAAACATTGAAAGATAAGCTTGTGTCCGCTCCTATTTTTCCACTACCAGAAGGGCGAAAGGGGTTCGTTGTGTATTGTGATGCTTCTAGAGTTGATTTGTGTTGTGTTCTAATGCTAAATAGTAAGGTGATATCCCATGATTCTAGACAACTTAAAGTGCATGAAAAGACATATCCTACCCATGATCTTGAATTAGTCATCGTTGTCCTTGCTTTGAAAATTTGGCGTAACAATTCGCATGAGGTGCATGTTGATGTGTTCACCGACCATAAGAGTCTCCAATATGTCTTTAGACGAAAGGATGTTAATGTGAGACAAAAAAGGTGGCTAGATCTTCTTAAGGACTATGACATGAGTGTGCATTATCATCCCGGTAAGGCTAATGTGGTGGCCGATACTTTGAGTAGGGTATCCAGGTAGCCTAGCACATGTTGACGATGATGGCAAAAGGGTGGCTAGGGAGGTCCATCGATTAGTTAAAGTGGGAGTTAGGTTGGAAGAGGTTGATAATGGGGGTGTTGTGATAGTTCGTGGCTCTAAATCTTCATTGGTTGAGGATGTGAAAACTAAGCAAGATCTTGACCCCGCTTTATTACAATTGAAGGCATTAGTAAAAAGTGGTAAGGTGGAGGTTTTCTCCCAAGGGGGAGATGGTGTCCTTAGAAACCAAGGTAGGTTATGTGTGCCTTGTGTCGATGTCTTGTGAGAAAATATCCTTGATAATGCTCATGTTTTTTCTTATTCTATTCACCACGGTTCTACTAAGATGTATAGAAATTTGAGAGAGGTGTATTGGTAAGGATGTATGAAGAGGGACATTGCCAAATTTTTATCTGGTTGTCATAGTTGCTAACTAATCAAATCCAAGCACCAAAGGCCGGGTGGCCTAGGACAATTCATAGATATTACAACTTGGTAGTGAGAGGAGATTAATATGGACTTTGTGGTTGGTAGGATGACGAAATCAGCTCACTTTCTACCGGTTAAGACCACATAAGGGGCTGAAGATTATGCTAGGTTGTACATTTATGACTTGGTGAGGATGCATGGGGTTCCTTTTCCATCATATCAGATCATGGTTCTCAATTACTTCACATTTTTGGAGGTCCTTTCGAAGGGGTCTTGGTAAAAGAGTTAAACTTAGTACGACCTTTCACCCTCAAACGGATGGCCATCCTAAAAGAAATATCCAAACTGTTGATGATATGATTAAGCCTTGTGTGTTGGAGCTTAAGGATAGTTGGGATGATCATCTCCCATTGATTGAGTTTTCCTATAACAATAACAATCATTCTACCATCAATATGACTCCTTTTGATGCTCTTTATGGTCGACATTGTAGATCAGCGGTTGGGTGGTTTGAGGTTGGAGAGGTGGAATTGTTGGGACCAAATCTAGTTATGGAGGCTCTTGAGAAGTTTAGGATGACTAGAGAAAGGTTGAAGACAGCCCAAAGTCGCCAAAAGTCCAACGCCGATGTGAGGAGAAGAGAATTTGAATTCAAAGTTGGTGATTGGGTTCATTTGAAGGTATCACCCATAAAGAGTGTGATTCATTTTGGGAAGAAGGGCAAGTTGAGTCCAAGATATGTGGATCCTTATAGGGTAATGAAGAGGATTGGAAAGGTACCTTATGATTTGGAATTGCGTAGTGAGATGGATTTGGTTCATCCGATCTTTCATGTATCCATGTTGGTGAAATATGTGGGAGACCCTAATGTTATTATTCCTCTTGATGTTGTGGGTGTTGTTGAAGACAATTTGACTTATGAAGAGGTTTCAATTTGGATTTTGCTTATGAAGAGGTTGAGGAACAAGGATGTCACTTCTATTAAGGTCCTTTGGAGGATTAACAAGTTGAAAGTGCTACTTGGGAGGTCGAAGCGGACATGCAAAAGCGATATCCTTACCTTTTCCACTCCAATCAAGCTTAAGGTATTAATCTAAGTCCCCTATGTGACCTCAACTCTTAAGTCCAGCCCTCATGTCATTGCATGCATTCATATTTAAATTGACAAGTTCATCATGATTTTACACTTATATAGAGATTTTTGAAATGATGTTTAAGTGCATTGTTGCATCCTTATGTACGCTGAAATTATCATGTTTACGACTCTCATATATGTTTCTTTGACATTCAGGGACGAATGTACCCAAGAGGGAGATATTGAAACGACCCCAAAAATTACTCGAAAATGTGCCTCGAATGTGCCCGAAATCGCAATATTCATATATCTCAACATCCGTGTGTGATATCGAAAATCTAACTTCATATTCTTATTTGGGGGTAAAATTTAGTGGCAGATGGGTCTAACCCCGATTTTAGAGTAACCGTATCAAAATTCAAAAATCACAAAAATGCAATTTCAAGAGAGCATCCGCGCCCCTGGCACGACGCGCCAAGGGAGCGGTATAGTGTTTTTTTGGCTTCCAGTTTTTATCAAGGTCAAAAGCTTTGGGGTCTTGGACTAAGTGTTCCCATGCATGAAAATATCTACACTTAGCCATATTTTACCTTCATATCATTCAAGGCATTCCCATATACTCTCTCAAACACTTACACAATATTTCACCCCAAATTTCAAGTATCTTAAGGTTTTCACTCAAGCTTCAAGTCTCCATTTCCAATCTTCATCAAGAATTCTCCAAAGTTAAGGTATGTGGGTTTCATTCTTGGGTTCGTTTCGTCCATGAAGCCATAGCTTCCTTTTCACTCAAATTGCATGATTTTAAGTTGATTTACTAATGGGTCTTACTCACTATGAATTTGACTATGAACAATGTTGGGGTTTCATGAAATTGTGACAGTTTTATCATGTTTTGAGCTATGAATCTAAGATCTACTATGGGATTTGATGAAGTGTTTTGGTGTACATTTCTTGAGGGTGTTACTAAGTATTGATGGATGGTTTTATATAGGATTTCCTTGCATGATTTCATCCTTAAATTGTATGGTTTTACACTAGCTCTACACACCCGACAAGTGTTTGATAAAATGTCTGGTGATGGTTTGTTGAAGAACTGAAGTTCCAATGCATGTCTTATGAGTTGAATGACTTTATGATGATGGAAGGAATGTATGTATATGATATTCTCCTATAAAGTATTGGAAATTAATCATGCCCTACTTGGGGGGTTAAGCACTCTGATAACCATGTCGATGGATTTGTACCTTGATAACCAATCAAGGAGTTTGTACCTTGATAACTGGGTTGAGAGGTTTGTATCTCAATCACCAGTGATGGTAGGGTGCGAGTATCCACTAACCAATCAAGGCATTTGTACCTTGATAATCGCATTGAGGGGTTTGTACCTTAATCACCATGGGTCGTAGGGTGCGACTATCCACCAACCAATCAAGGGTTTTGTACCTTGATAAATTATGAACTCATTAATGATGGTCTCTTTTTACATATGTATTATGGTTTATGTAAACATGATTTACTTTACCCATCTTACACGCAAGTCATATTGTTATATGCTACTCATTGCCTATGCTTATACATTTCGACTGTATTGCTTCTCTCTTGTTGCATTGCATCCTACATACATAGTATATTCAAACTTACTAACGCATATTCTATGCCTAGATGATGTCACTATATAGGAATTGGACCGCCACTTGAGCATCTTTCTCCACGTGTCTAGTACGAATTCTCTCAAGCTAGTTGGTGACTCCTACATTCCAGGGACAACATCTATGATCTCATGGTATGTACTAAGATTGCCTTTCTTTTATGTATGTATTAACTACGAGGATTTTCCCGGTTGCTTGTCTTGGTCCCCATTCTTATCGATGTAGTAGAGGTGTTGTTGGACATGTTATGTATTAAGCCTTGACTCTCTTCCTTTGGTGCTTATGTTACGAAAGTATCCCTTTAGCCCTTTTCCCCTTATTTCTACTCTTATTATGTTGTTTAATTGCTTCCGTGACCAATGATGTGTAATGATATGTTAGAGGCTTCTTTGGGGTCCCTTTGGGTACCCATTCATCGTGTCACGTCTAGGCCCTAGGCTTGGGTCATGAGAAAGAGCATAGAATTTATTATTACTTGGAGCACCCTCTTGTTGACCTCCTCTCCTCTTTTGACCCGTATTTGCTCCTGGGCCTTGTGGTCAACTATCTCTACCTTTGTTTCTAGCACGAGGACAATCAATCACCTTATGACCCACTTCAACACAGCCATAGCAAGCATTAGAGTCCTTCAAACATGGACCATTATGATTACTACCACACCTTTGGCACATAGGGTTATGCCCACAACACCACCACCTTAGAACCTTGGGTTGTCTTCAGCAAGACTTCTATTTTGAGCATTGCAAGACCCTTGGCCTTGGAACATGTGTTCTTGAGGAAACCGGCCACCCTTTGAATTTTCGAATCCACCTTCAAAATGAGCCTTCTTAGACTCACCACTTCTTCCCTTCCTAAGCTTTTTCCCCTCTATCTGTTCATCATATGTCGTGAGGCAGGACAAATCCCTATGACCTATTAGCATGGAGGTACGACACTCCTCATTAACCAAGTCGGATGCACCCGACACAAATGTTTTAATCCTCAACTTTAGCTCAACAACCAATTATGGGGCATACTTGGAGAGTTAGTTGAACATGAGGAAATACTCCCTCGCACTCATAGACCCTTGCTTTAGATTCGTAAATTCCATCATCTTTACCTCCCTTAGCTCATTAGGAAAAAATCAGTTGAGAAATGCCACTTTGAACTCCTCCCAAGGGATAGCATCACCATTCCCCTTCTCCATCTTCCATTGAGTAAACCATATTTTAGCCACCCCTTTGAGTTCGTAGGCTGCCAACTCCTCTTTTTCCTCCGAATTAACCCCCATAATGGACAACACCTTATACACCTTATTAATGAATTCTTGGGGATCCTCGTTCACCTTGGACCCATAGAACTCCGGTGGATTCATCCTAGTAAAATCTCTCACCTTTGAGGCTGGAGTAGGAGCATGAGGATGTTGGGCCCCTTGGTTGATTTTGTTGGTCATAGTATGAGCCAACATGGTGATAGCATCTTGGAACTTATCATGGGCCACTTCCCCATCTTGAGGAGCTTGAGGAGCGGGAAGACTGATTGCTCCTCGGGTGAACGGGCTCTCGTTAGTCTTCCTCTTGGAATAGGCATGATCTACAATATCAAAGAAAAATTGTTAGAGGAAAAGTCTTACCTTAACTTCTATAGCACAACATAGATCATGAAGAAGGGTAACATTTCATAAAGCATCTCATAGTCTCTTACTGATAGTTATGGTGCACTTCACAACCATGAACAAAACTCTAATCAACGTGGTGTGTTGGATTTCGAGGACCATTAACAACCTGGGGATCTGATACCAAGTTTTTCATCACCCAAGCCTAAGTCCTAGACATAACACGATGAATCAGTAACCCGAAAGAACCCCAAACAAGCATATCAATCACATATCCTTGGTTGGGGAAGTAAAATAATAACAACAAGAGATATAAATAAGGGAAAAGGGACTAAGGGAAATCTTGATATTCATAAATCATAAAAGTGTCAGAGCTCAAAGCATAAGTATATCAATTGTTCCAACAATACCACTTTCATAGATTAGAGTTGGGGCTAAGACACTTTCCGAGCTCACCCTCTTATTATCAAGTGTTTAACATAAAGAGACATCAAATAGAAAGAATAGCATAGCTAGTGTCCCCGGACTTGAGGACTCACCAAAGATTATCTTCTAAAACACCAAACTAGCCACGTGGAAGATGATCGAGAGATACTTCGGTCTTTACATGATAACATCATGTTGGCATAGAGTATATGTTAGTTCTTCCAAAGCACCAAACTAGCCACGTGGGGGATGATTAAGAGACTCTTCGGTCCCTACGTGGCAACATCATGTTGGCATAGAGTATACATTAGTACATTCAAATGTACTAAGTATGTAGGATGCAATGCAACAAGACATAAGGCAACATAGTCAAAATTCATAGTCATAAGCAATGGATAAATATAATCTCAATATGTCATTCATGGTCAATGATTGAAGTAAAATATTCTTGTAAATCGTATAACCTGCAAATATAGATTGCATGTGCGGGAAGAGACGATAATCACAGACCAAGCAACTACTACTTGGATTCTGTGGCATGTCACCCCCTCAGTGAGTAGGTCAAGGTGTCTACCCTTAAAATGGTAGTAAGGGCATGGCACCCCCCGACAAGGTGGTCAAGCTATCTACCCCTCAATAGGGTAGTACGGGCATAACGCCCCCAGACAAGGTGGTTAAGGTATCTACCCCTCAACATTGTAGTACGAGCATGACACACATACACACACACACGACAAGGTGTGGTTACACTATAGATAATTTGCATGAATTTAGTGCATATATTCAATTCCTTAATCATATAAACCATGTAATAGACCATTAATAACTTGAATATAGACCATCAATAACTTGAGAATCCTTTTCAAGACATTTTATCAAACACTTGGTGGGTGTGTAATGCTAGTTAAAAATCATGTAATTAGAGAGTGAAATGATATGAGAAAACTCATTGCAAATCTACCCACCAACATATAGTAAAATCCTTATATAAGATATCTTGAAATCCATCATCAAATCCATTAATAGATCATAGTTTCATAGCTCAAGCCATACATAGTCTCAATAGACAAAACCAAGTCATAGTGTAAGCTTGAAAATAGACAAATATGCATATTCAATCAACAGTTCCTGAAACCTCAACATAATTTGTGATAAAAACCCATTATAAGAGATACCCATAGAAGATACAACTTGGAAACCTGTAATTTCTTATAAAAAGGAGAGTTGGGCTCTATGGGTGAAAGGACCCAATGGATGAAACACACATACCTCAAACTTAGGTTTTCTTGATGTAGTCTTGAAGGATATATGAAGCTTGAATAGAGTTCTTGAGATCCGAAATTAAGCTTGAGGCACTTGAATTAGGATGAAATATTTGGTTAAGTATTAGAGAGGGTTTTAACAGGCTCTTGAGTGACATAGAGTTGAAAAATGGCTAAGTAGAGGTGTTCTTAAACATAAACACGTATAGGACTATTACGCCAAGGCCCTTGGGTCGAAAAAAATTTTCATGAAATATTAACACTGATCTGTGCCCCTGGCGCATCGGAGCCAGGGCGTGGATCGCCACTGGAAATCAAAATTTTTCAAAAATTATTTTATGCTATGGTTCCTCTAAAATTAGATTTGTACCTATTTCTCACTCAAATTTTCCCCATGATGATGAATATGAAGTCAGATTTTCGATATCACGCACAAATTTTGAGATATATAGAAATTATGATTGTGGGCATTTCTGAAGCACATTTTTGGAGCTTTTTGGGGGCATTTCAGCATCATAGCAAGTCCTAGTGTTGATCAAGATTGGACTAAGAAATGAAAATGTGGACTATGAAATGGCAATACAAGTTGTAGACTAGACTACAACTCATGGAGGTGTATCATAGCAGTGAAGTCCAAAATATAAGATGTTGACCACGAAATCTCGATTACGACTCATAGGGCATGCTATGAGTCGTAACTGTGAGTCGTAGCAGACGCCGACCAGTTTTACCAATTGATTTAGATACTAGTTTGTAAATACTAAAAAAGTTATATTTTAGGTTTTTAGAAGAAGTTTTTCACAGGTTTTTGAGAGAACATAAACAAAGAGACACAAAGAGCATGTAATTACAGTAGTTTTTATGGTTTTTTTTGGAGACTGAAATTGGGAGATTAGATTGTCATGACCTAAGTCTAGAGCATAGAAGTGACACAATGAATGGGAGCTCGAAGGGATCCAAAGAAGCCTCTTAGAATATCAATCACACATCCTTGATTACAGAAGCAAAATAAACAACAACAAAAGATATAAATAAGGGAAAATGGGACTACGGGAAGTCTTTGAACATAAACAAAGCTTACGAATACAAATTTATAGCATAAGTACATCATAATATTCCAACAATACCTCTAAACAAAGAATTGAGCAAGGGCCAAGATACTTTACGGGCTCACGCGTAAAGTTTTAAATGTTCAATATAAAGAAGTACTAGAGATAACAAGAGAAAGTAGATAGTGTCCCCGAACTTGAGGACTCACCAAGCTTATCTTTGAATAATCTCACTAGCCACGAGAAGGATGATCAAGAAGAGCTTCGGTCCCTACATGGTGATATTATGTAGGAATAAAGTATGTGTTAGTATTTAATGTACTAAGTATGTAGTATGCAATGCAACAAGACATAATATAATATAGTCAAAATGCATAGAAATAGGCAATAGATAAGTATAATCTCAATATGGCATACATGATCAATGATTGAAGTAAAACATGTTTATACATTATTCAACTTGCATAGAACATAATACATATCTGAGAAAAGACCTCAACCGATAAAAAATAAGACCAAGCGAGCTATAACTTAGACTCCCGATGATTATCCCTCATCATTCAAGAGGTGGTCTACTTCCTAAGGTGAATCATACGTCACATTACGGGAACTTGTCCCATTTAGGAGAAGTAACCCCCTTAGGGAACCTGTCCCATTTCGGGAAGGATTTTATGAAAGACTTTGCCTTACGGAACTTATCCTAGTTCAGGAAGTATTTCAGGAGAGAGTGCACTAAATGGATACGCTAGTAAAGCAAGGGTAAAGTATACTCCTATATTGACACATAGTTTGAGGAAAGAGAGCATCCGCTCAATCCATCGGTGCTAAGGCTAATCCTATGGAATAATTGAAATAATCATATCTTTAATAACTTGTAATAAACATAGAATCATAACACGAGTAGCTCTAAAACATCTTTGACCTCTAATGGTGAGCCTAACTTTAAAACATAAGAATAGATCATCATCAAACATTACCCTTGCATTAACATCAAAGGTTGACAAAAGGTAAAATCTTTGAAAAAGGGCTTAATCCGTCATTACAACATCATAGACAGTTTCATGAATTCAATAGATCATTTAAAAGCCCAAAATCATCATAAAGTCACTTGACTCATAACTTAAGCAATAGATCATTAATAACTTTAAGAATCCTTGTCAAGACAATTTATCAAACACTTGGCGTGTATGTAATGCTTGTTCAAAATCATGCAATTCAAGAGTGAAGTAGCATGAGAAAACTCAATGTAAATCAATCCACCAACACATAGTAAAACCCTCATGCAAGATATCGTGAAATCTATCATCAAGTCTCATAATAGATCATAGATTGATTGCTCAAAACATGTACAACAATCAACATTTCATAATCCCAACATAGTTTATAATAAAAATTCTTAATCAGAGATATCCATAGATAATACAACATGAAAAAAATGAAATTTTCATAAAAAGAAGGTTGGGCACCATGGGTGAGAGGACCCAATGGTTGAAACTCACGTACCTCAAACTTGGGTTTTCTTGATGTAGTCTTGAAGCAGTCTTGAAGCTTAAAAATGGTTCTTGAGAGCCGAAATTAAGCATAAGACATTTGAAATTTTGATGAAATATTTGGTTAATTGTTCGATAGGGTTTTGAGAGGGTTTTGAGTGATATAGAGTTGAAAAATTGCTAAATAGAAGTGTTTACAAAGATATGTGGGTGTGGGGATATGACCCCAAGGCCCTTGGGCCAAAATAGAATTTTCAGGAAATATTAACACTGATCCGTGCCCCTGGCGCGTCACGGCCAGGGTGCGGATCGCCATTGGAATTCGAAATTTTGTGAAATTAATTTTTCGCTACGGGTCTTTAGAAATCAGGGTTATACCCATCTCCCACTCAATTTTTCCCCTTATCAAGATATGAATTTGGATTTTGGATATAGCGTATGGATTTTGAGATTTATGGAAATTACGATTATGGGCATTTTCGAAGAACAATTTTTGGCCCTTTTTAGGGTGTTTCAGTATCTCCCTCTTGAGAACATTCATCCCCGAATGTCAAAAAAACATCTATAAGAGAAGTAATCGCGAAGATTTCTTCCTAACATGAATGCAAAAAATGCACCTAAACATCGTTTTAAAAAATCTCAACATGAATTTCAAAAAATCAGCATAAACATGAATGCATGAAAAAAGATAAAAGGGCTGAAACATAAGACTTGAAATCATAGTTATGACTTACTTTGCTATCTTAGGAAAGAATAGAATGAAAGAGGTATGGATATCCCTTCTTCTTGTCTGCTCCGGCTCCGCAAGTGACGCCTTCGACTTGTTGATTCCTCCAAAGAACATTGACCGAACCTACAACCTTGTTTTCCCAGTTTCTTCACTTTTCTATCAAATAATTCAATCCGGACCTCCACATAGGTCAGATACCGCCTACAATACCCACAACCTCTAAAGGCACCATAGCACTTGGGTCACCAAAACGTGTCCTCAACCTAGATAAATGGAAGACTGGATGAACAATTTCCAGTTCCAGAGGTAACTCAAATTCATTGGCTTCCTTAGCACTCCTTCTCAACACTCTATAACGACCCACAAACCTTGGGCTTAATTTAACCAAACTGGACCACGCCCATCATGGCTGAGATCTTCAAGTAAACCCAATTACCAACCTCACTAAAGTACCTTCCTATAGTGTTTATCCACTCTCATGGAATCAGAAAGAATAGAATAGAATGAATTTTGAGCCTTTCAAAATCAACTCTCTCAATTCGTCAACATAAAGCATCCATAATCTACCTTGGTACCTAAGGGTACCATCATCCCAATAGGAGAAAACCTCCATGTGACACCTTCAACTTGTTATGGATATCACTTCTTCTTGGCCGATCCAGCTACCCAAGTGACGCCTTCAACTTTTTGATTCCTCAAAAGAACACTGACTGATGCTATAACCTTGTTTTCTCATTTTCTTCACTTGTCTATCCAATTCTCAACCGGGACCTCCTTATAGGTTAGAGTACCTCCTACAACACCCATAATCTGTAAGGGCACCATAGCACTTTGGTCACCAATACATCTCCTTAACCTTGATACATGGAAGACCGGATGAACCATTTTCATTTCCATAGGTAACTCCAATTCATAGGCTTTCTTACCACTCCTTCTCAATACTCTATAAGGACCTACAAACCTTGGGCTTAATTTACCCGAACCGGACCACGCCCTTCATGGATGAGATCTTCAAGTAAACCCAATCACCAACCTCACCAAGGTACCTTCCCATAGTCTTTATCCACTCTCATGGAATCAAAAAGAATGGAACAGAATGAATGGTGAGCCTCTTTCAAAATCAACTCTCTTAATTCAACAACATAAGGCATCCACGATCTACCTTGGTACCTAAGGGTACCATCTCCTCCTTAGGAGGAAACTTCCACTTTACCCTCTTCTACCAAGGTCTTCAACTTCAACAAAGCAGGATCAAGATCTTGTTTTGCCTTTACCTTCTCAATCAAAGAAGATATAAAACCATCAATAACCATTACACCCCAATTATCAACTTCATCCAACCTAACCCCCAATCTAGCCAACTGGTGGACCTCTCTAACCACCTCTTTGCCACTATAATAAACATGAGCCCTATACCAGTAGTGATGCTAAATTTTCAAACCAATTACCAAGGCCGCCAATTCAAGATCATGGGTGGGATAATTCTTCTCATGCGCCTTAAGTTTTCTACAAGCATACGTTATCACCTTACCACTTTGCATCAAAAGACACCCCAAACCAAATCATAAGGTATCACAATAAACAACAAAACCTTCCAACACCCCTAATAGAGCAAAAATAAGAGTGGAGACAAGCTTATCCTTCAAAGTTTGGAAACTCTTTTCACACTCATCATTCCACACAAATTTTGCCTTATTTTGGGTCAAATTTGTCATACAGGAAGCAATAGAAGAGAAACCATTTACAAACCTTCGGTAGTAACCTGCCAAACCCAAGAAACTCTAATGTCCGATGGACTCAAAAGTTTAGGCCAATTCTGAATCACCTCCGTCTTCTTAAGATCTACCTTAATACAATCACTCGACACTAAATGTCCCAAAAATGCAACCTCTTTCAACCAAACCTCACATTTCTCATATTTTGCATACAACCTCTCCTCCCTCAAGATTTGCAACATTACCCTCAAATGACTCAGAAGCTCTTCTTCATTCCAGAAATAAACTAATATACTATCCACAACTATCACACACATATATTAATGTAGGGTTTAAAGACCTTATTCATGAGACCATAAATATATCCGGGGCATTGGTTAAGAAAAAGACATTGCCACAAATTCAAAATAGCAGGAATGACATCAAGAAACTCATTAACTATCGGAACTGACTCTATAGGAAGAACTTTGGACTCAACATCCCCACCCTCACAAGATGGTAAAGACAACCCGTAGAAATCAACTTTTTGGATTTAGGTAAGAAATAAATCCACCATTCACCAACACATCACAACTTTCCCACTCAAGGAAGGGTTCATTAGGGAATAGAAGTTTAATGCTATGGGTTCTACAATCAATAGAACCATAATATGCATGCAACCAATCCATCCCAAGAATGACATCAAAATCAAACATATCTAATTCAACAATATCACAAGGCAAGATTTTATGCAAAATGAACATGGGACAATTATTGTAGATTCTCCTAGCAATAATGGACTTACCAATAAGGGTAGACGCGTCATAAGGTTCACACAAAAATTTGGAACTAACATAAAGCTTATTGGCAACAAAAAGAACAATAAAATAAAGAGTCGCACCCGAGTCCTTTAATGCCTACACATCAAAATCAAAAACCTTTAACATGCCCTTGAAGCACTATGCCAAGTCTAAAGATCTCTAGGAGGGTATGGTTGCGCACGTCGACGGTCATCCTCGTAATCCTTAGTAACCCATGGACAATGTCCGAACTCATTATCCTTTCCACTATACTCAAAACATGCACTCGAACCGGCCAAACAATCTCTCAAATGGTGCTTCCCGCACTTGTCGCACAGAGGAGAAGCTTGAACACCAACACCCTTACACTTTCTTTGAACGTATGAGTCACCAATCTTGTGGCCCACCTTGCCATATCAACAACATGCACTTGTGTTCCTCAGACATGTTCCATAATGATTTCTCCCATATTTAGGGCATCTAGGATGGGTCATCCCACCATTGTCATTAGGCTTAGCACATGGGAGCCTCCCTTCAACTTGCGCCCTTTTTCTCCCACCTTTGAGACCACTAGTCAACCCCTCATCTTATGGCCAACACCGCCACACTTGAAGCAATCCGCAATCTACTCCAAACACTTTCCTTGATGTTTCTTACCATACCCTTGACAAGTGGCAAAAATGGTCCTTTTCTTTTGGCACTTGGGCACCGGTAGCATGGCAGAAGATGAAGCACCCTAATCTCTGGCTCTTTTGGCCTTTTTCTCCCTACTCTTATCATTTGAGCTCTCGGGGGTGCCCACCAATTTGTTGAGTTGGGCAGTCAAAGCTTTGGCCAATATCCATAAAGTATTATGAACCTCTACATTGGAAATGTCATCATCCTGAATAGCTTAAGACTTGTTCTGAAATGTAACGGTTAAGAATCAGGAATAGGTCTTAGGGGAATCTAACTCTATCGCATGACATAGATCATGATGAAGTGAAACATTTTCTAAAATGCCTCATAGCCTCTCATTCATAGTTGTGGCACACTTGACAACCATGAATAAGATTGTAATCGATGCAGTATGTTGAATTTCGAGGATCATCAATGTCCTGGTGCTCTGATACCAAGTTTGTCATAACCCAAGCCTAGGCCCTAGACTTAGCATAGTGAATAGGAGCCCGTAGGGACCCGAACAAGCCTTTTAGCATATCAATAAAATAACCTTGGTCGCATAAGCAAAGTCAACAACGACAAAAGATATAAATAAAGGAAAATGGGACTATGGAAAGTCTTTGAATATAAACAAACCTCAGAGTCAAGCTTATAGCATAAGTACATCATAATACTCCAACAACCTCTAAATATATAATAGAGCGGGGGCCAAGACACTTTCCGAGCTCACCCTCATAATGTCAAATGTTCAACATAAAAAAATCTTATAGATAACAAGAGAAAGTAGATAGTGACCTCGTACTTGAGGATTCACCAAGATTTTCTTCGAATAATCTCACTATCCACGTGGAAGATGATCAAGAGAAGCTCCGGTACCTACATGGGGATATCATATATAAATAAAGTATGCATTAGTACATTTGAATGTACTAAGTATGTAGGATGCAATACAACAAGAAATTAGCCAATATAGTCAAAATACTTTGAAATAGGCAATAGATAAGTATAATTTCAATATGGCATGCATAATTAATGCTTGAAGTAAAATATGTTTATAACTCATTTAGCTTGCATAGACCCTAATTGTAGGAAGAGACCTCAACCGACAAAGAATAAGATAAAGCTAGCTACAACTTGGAATCCAGATGATTACCCCTCATTGATAAAGAGGTTTTCTATTTACCAAGGTAAACCATACTTCACCTTATGGGAGCCTACCCCATTTCAGAGAAGTAACCACCCTTATGGGAACCTTTCCTATTTTGAGCATGACTTCACGAAAGATTTTGCCTTATGGGAACCTATCCCTTTTAGGGAAGAATTTCAAGAGAGTGTGCATTAAATGGATCCACTAGTAAGCAAGGGTAAAGTGTACTCCTATTTTGGCATAGATCGAGACAAGAGAGAATCCCCTCAATCCATTGGTGCTAAGCCTAATCCCACAGAATAATTAAAATAATAATATCCTTAGTAACTTGTGATGTACATAGAAACATAACAAGAGTAGCTCTAAAACATCCTTGGCCTTTACTGGTGAGCCTAATATTAAATCATAGGAATAGATTATCATCAAACATTACCCTTGCATTAACATCAAAGGCTCACAAGAAGTTAAATCTTTGAAAAAAGGCTTAATCTTGCATTACAACATCATAGACATTTTCATGAATTCAATACATCTTTTGAAAGCCCAAAATCATCATAAAGTCACTTGACATATAACGGATGCAAGAGATCATCAATAACTTTAACAATCCTTGTCAAGACATTTTATCAAACACTTGCTGGTATGTAATGCTAGTTCAAAATCATGCAATTCAAGAGTGAAGTGATGGAAAAACTCAATGTAAATCAACCCACCAATACATAGTAAAACCCTCATGTAAGATACCTTGAAATACATCACCAAGTCTTATAATAGATTATTGATTCATAGCTCAAAACATATATAAACAATCAACATTTCATAAAACTCCAACATAGTTTATAATCAAAATTCATAATAAGTGATACCCATAGATAATCCAACTTGAATGTCATGAACCAAACCTAGGGCCTAGACGTGACAATCCAAATTGAATGTCACGAACCAAACCTAGGGCCTAGACGTGACACGATGAATGGGGAACCTGAAGGGACCCTAATATAGCCTCTTAACTAGTCATTACATATCATTGGTCGCGGAAGCATGTAAAAGACATAAAATAAGAATAAGGGGCAAAAGGGGCTAAGGGATTGCTTGCAAAACATCACCATCAAGAGAGAAGTAGCCATAACTTATATCATAGATACATAACTTGTCCAACAAATATCTCTGAATATATAGATAAGAGAGGGGGCCAAGACAAACTAACCAGCCTCACCCTCATAGTTAAATAGAACATATGTAGAATGTCTCAATACAAAGCAATAAAAACACATACTAAGGTCCTCGAAATGGTGGACTCACCAACTAGCTTGAAATAGTACCGACTAGCCACGTGGAGGAGGAGGATGATCTACTAGCGTTCTATTTCCTACATGGTGATATCATATAGACCAGAGTATGCATTAGTATGTTTGAATGTACTATGTATGTAGGATGCAATGCAACATGAAATAGGCATTATAATCAAAATTCATAGCAATAGGCAATGGGCATAACATAGCAAGATGGAATGTATTATCAATACATAAGCAAAACACGCTTAAGTAACTCATGCTCATATAGGATATCATATATGTAGAAGAGACCAAGCTAAATTTCCAAAGTACAAGTAATAGGTTAGTGATGTTGCCACCCCATCTCTTAGGTGGTGAGGTACTAATCCCTCACTAGGTTGGTGATAATGCCACCCTATCATTGAGCTGGACATGTACAAATCCTTCACCAGGTTGATGAGTAAAAAACCCCCATCTAGGTTAGTGATGATGTTGCCCCATCACTTGGTGTAGAAGTACAAACCATTTACTAGGTTATTCGGGGGCTTAGACCCCCCGAATTGGGCATGGTCGAGTTCTACACTTTATATAGGATTCATCATATACATAGGCACATTTCATCATCATAACATCATTCATATCATATCCCATGCTTTGAACCTTCAATTGCTCAAGAAACTATAATCAGACATTTTATCAAACACTTAGGGGGTAATAATGGGGGTCCAAAATCATGCAATTCAGAGATGAGATCATGCAAGAAAAACATCAATCAACACCTTGTAACGCCTCCAAGACATTCGCATCAAAATCCCTCATCAAATCCAACGTTAGATCAAAGATTTAGAGCTCAAAACATATTAAAACAACCATACTTACATGAACTCAAATCACTGTGCAGAAAATTTCTTAATATATAAGACCTACATGAAAAATCAACTTTAACTCATGCAATGTTAGTAAAAATGAGAGTTAGGCACCATGGATGAAAGGACCTAATTGTCACAACCCAAGCCTATGGCCTATATGTGACACGACGAATGGGGAATCCGAAGGAACCCCAATCTAGCCTCTCAACTTATCATTACACATTGGTCGCGGAAGCATGTAAAGGACACAAAATAATATTAAGGGCAAAGAGGCTAAGAGATAGCTTGCAAAACAATATCATCAAGAGACAAGGAGTAAAAGCACAAACCATAGATATATAACATGTCCGATAAACACCTCTAAATATATATATAGAGTGCAGGCCAAGACAAAGTAACCGGGCTCACCCTCATAGTCAAAATAGAGCATAAGATGGATTGTCTCAATACAAAGCAAGAAAAGGAAAGCATATACCAAGGTCCCCTAGCTTGAAATTGCACCACCTAGCCACGTGGAGGGGGAGGATTATCAACTTGGGAACCGGTTCCACATGTGATATCAAGTAGGCAAGAGTATGCATTAATACGTTTGAATGTACTAAGTATGTGAGATGCAATGTAACAAAGAATAGATGTCATAATAAAAATGTATAACAATAGGCAATAAGCATATCGTAGTAAGATGACATGTAGGGTTAATGCTAGGGTAAAGCATGCTTAAATAACTTATGCTCATATAAGATATCATATGTGAAGAATAGACCAAGCTAGATTTCCAAGGTATAAACTCGTTGAGGTTAGTAATGATACCATCCCATCACATAGATGGTGAAGTACAAACCCTTCACTCAGTTGGTGATAATGCCGCCTCATCACATAGGTGGAGAAGTACTAACCCTTCCCTCACTTGGTGATAACGCCGCCCCGACACCTAGGTGGAGAAGTACTAACCATTCCCTCGGTTAGTGATAATGCCGCCCCATCACTTAGGTGGAGAAATACTTACCCTTCCCTCAGTTGATTAGTACTAACCCCCATCTTGGTTAGTGATGATGCCGCCCTATCACTAGGTAAAGAAATACTAACCCTTCCCTCGGTTAATGGGTACAAACCCCAATCTCAATTATCCGGGTTCTTATACCCCCTCGATTGGGCATGCTCTAATTCAACAGTTTATATAGAATATATCATATACATAAGCTCATTTCATCATCTTAACATCATTCATACTCTTTGGACCTTCAACTCCTCAAGAAACCACATTCGGACATTTTATCAAACATCTTGTGGGTATGTAATAGGGGTTAAAGACCATGCAAACTAGAGAAGAAATCATGAAAGAAAATTTGTTGTACAACCATCAACCAACAACTTGAAACACCCCTAAGACATTCACATCAAAATCCCTCATCAAATCCAACATTAGATCAAAGATTTAGAGCTCAAAACATGCTAAAACAACCATACTTTCATGAACTAAAATCACTGTGCAGTAAATTTCTCAATATACTAGAACCACATGTAAAATCAACTTTAAATCATGCAATATTAGTAAAAAGGAGGCTTAGGCACCATGGGTGGAAGGAACCAATGGTTCAACACCACATACCTTGACATTGGAGAACCCCTGAAGAAGATTAGAAATGGAGACTTGAAGCTTGAGTGAGATCCTTGATGAAATCCTTAAGATTGGTCTTGAGTTTAGGACTTGAACTTTGGAGAAAATATTTGGTTTGGGACTTGAATTTTGGAGAAAATATTTGGCTAAGTGTTTTGGTGAGAATTGGGGAATGTTTAGGGTGATATGAGGGTGAAATAAGGCTAAGTATATGTAAAAACTTGTTTGGAAAAACTTAGACCCAACAATTAGAAAAATCTAGATGTAAGAAAAACAATGAAGAATTTACACCTCTCCGCATCGCGGCGAGGTCACGGACCCTCGCTGGAAATTGCACTAAGTGCAAATTTCATAAATTGATTCCTTTGCTTTAAAATCAAGGTTAGACCATTGTCCCCTTAATTTGGACCCTCTGACAAAGAATATAAAGTCGGATTTTCGAATTAATGAAGAAATTTCTAGATATACAGAAATCACGATTCCGGGTACTTCCGAGGCACATTTTCGGGCACTTTTTGGAGTCGTTACAATATCTTCCCTTTGGAAATATTCGTCCGCAAATGTAAAAGGGACGTTCAAGACAAGAGTGATCATCAACAATTCATCCCCAACAAGAATGCAACATTACATTAAAAACACCATTTTCAAGATCTCAAAATAAGTGTAAAATCATCATAAACTTGCCCACTTAAACAAGAATGCACACGAACGACATAGGGGCTGAAACATAGGACTTGGAATCATAGAAAGGACTTGGCATATCATCATAATCTTGAATAAAGTGAAAACGATATGGATATCACTTCTCCATGTCCGCACCGGCTCCGTGAGAAACACATATGAATAGAAAACTCTTCAAAAGGGCCTTAACAAACACTACACCATTATCAATCAATCAATTTCTCCATTCATCCATCCAACACCTCCATCGGAAAATTCTTCTAAGATAACTTATCCTCCACATCACCCGCAACTTTAAAGAGTTGTATAGCACTAGGGTCACCAACACATCCAATCAACCTAGAAACATGACAAATCGGATAAACCATACCCCTACCATAGGCGATTCCCAAACTTATGCAACCTTACCAACCTCCCTCTACTCTCTATAATGATTCACAATCCTCAACTCAATTGTCAATCTTAAATACACCTAATCCACTTGGTACCATAACTGTCATCTCCCCCTTGGGAGATAACCTCCATTCTATCATTCACTCACTCAAAACTTCCACCTCTAATAAGGCGGAAATCAAGGACTTGTCTAATCTAGTCCTCTTAACCCAAGAAGATATGGAACAATCAAGAACACTATGCTACCATTCTCAACTTCCTTCAACCTAACTCCATATCTAGCCGACCAATGGATTCTACTAGGCATCTCTTTACCACCATAAGCCATACACACTAGGCTACCTAGAGCACCAACCACAACACTAGCCTTACCGAAAAAACCAATGCACACTCATACCATAATCCTAAGGAGTTCTAACAACCTTCTTGTTATCCTCAACTCACACCTATCATATTTAGCAACCAAACCCCACATCATCAATGACTTGCAACACTACCCCAAGACCCTCAACACAACAAGCTAAGTCGTCATCCCACAAGAATACTTATAATATACATGTACATACATTCAAAGAGGCAATAGTCATTTTCCAAATCATTTCAATGCACAATTGGGCTTAAAAGACAAGCACCATTTATAACAACTTATACTTAGATTCAAATGCAAAAATCAAAGACATATATTTGTCACAATATTGCCATAACCAACTTTTTATAAAAATCAGACCATAAAATGAAATTGGGCTTACCCATAACATAATTTTTCAAAATAATTTATGTACATGAATGCATATGCTATGAACAATAAGGAAATGACATGGATAATTAAGACTCTATTTAAAAATCAACATTTATAATATAAAGTTAAAGTGAAGATATAATTAATTCCATATTTAAATCCATAGTGTAATCTCTCATGCATAAGTAATCAAAATGGTAACATACATACTTATAACTTCACAAAATCAAAGCAGATCCTCATATAACAGTTTGAATCACATTAAAATCATTAAATAAACACTACCCATGCATCAATAGAATTTTAGGAATCATAATATTCAAACCCCAAATAAAAATAAGTAAAATCCATGTAGGTTTTCTTGAAAATAATTTCGGGTCTCCTTTGTTGGAAGGAATCAATGATCAACCCTCATACACATGAATCCTAGTAGAACCAAAAAATAGAAACTCACGGATCAATCAAATTAGCCTACTCAAAATGTCGATCACAACATAGCCTTACATAGTGTCAACTAAGTCATAGAAGTAACAATAGAAGAGAACTTACTCAGGATCTTCGATAATAGCCTAATAAACCCAAGAGGCTCCTAATACCCAAGGAAGTCAAGGTCTAGGTTAACACCCAATCACCTTCATCTTACTAAATTCCATCTTAATACAATCACCGGGCACCATGCAACTGAGAAAGGCAACCTCTTACCACTAAAATTCCCATCTATCCTGCTAGCACCCAACCTTCTTCCTTAAACCTGTAATACTACCCTCAAATGATTCACATGCACTATCTCATTAGGGAACGAACGACATTATCATCACCAAAACCACCATAAACCTATTAGGATAAGGATTAGAGATCTTACTCGTGAGACTTACAGGTACAACCGGTGTACTAGTCAAAACAAAGGGCACTACCCCAAAATTCAAAATATCGAAAAGGACATTCAAAGCCTCATCAACCATCAACAACAATTGTATGGGAAAAACAACTTGGGTTCAACACCTTCGTTTCTCACAAGATAACAAATGCAACCCCTTAGAGACCAATTGTACCTTAGGGCATGAAATGGACCTACCTCCCTTGCTACAATTTAACAACCTCCCACTCAAAGACGGATTCATTAGGAAATCGGGGCTACCTCTATGGGTACTAACATCCATGAAGACACAATATACATGCAACCATTCCATCCCTATTATGACATTCAAATCCACCATGCCAACTCCAACAAACCACAAAGAAAGACCTAATATAATGCAAACCCGGATCAACACCTATAAACCTTCTAGCAATAATACACCCAACAAAAGAATGGACACCAAAGGCCCATATAACAACTTGGGCACACAAGAAGTCCCACTATCAACCAAAAAGGATAGAGAAGAAATAGTGACCAAGCAACACATGCACACCAAATCCAAGAACACTTCAACTTACTGGTAGTCACATCGGGCATCTCATCTGCTCCTTGAGTCACTTGATCAACACGACCACCTATATCTTAATGTCAGCCACCCTTACACTTCATTCAAACGTACTAAAAATCCTTTAACTTATGACCCACTTTACTACACCCATAACAAGCACTGGTCTTCCTCAAGCATGGGCCACCATGATACTTCCCATACCTTTGACACTTGGGATTAGTCATCCCACCTTCACCTCTTTTACTCTTATCGCAACTACAGGGGTAATCCTTCCTCTTATGCCCCACTTCCCCACAACCGACACAGGTGTTGGTATCCTTCAAACATGGGCGTCTATAAACCTTACCACATCTTGGATGCAAAGAATCAATTCTATTCTTGAGTCTTTGGAAATTAACCATATTATGGGCCCTCTTAGCCTCCCTACCTCCCTCTCACCACTAGAAGCCTCGGGAGCACCCACTTGATGGTTGAGTTGAGTTGCCAATGTTGTCACCGCTTTGGCCATTACCCATAGAGCATTTCGAACCTCCACATTTTATATATCACCATCTTGAGTAGCTTTAGACTTATCCTAAAATGTAACAGTTAGGGGTTAGCAATAAGCCCTAGATGATCTAGCTTTATCATATGACATGGATCATGAAGAAGTGAAACATTTCCTAAAACGCCTTATAGCCCCCTACTCATAGTTGTGGTGCACAACACAACCATAAATAAAACTCTAATCAATATGGTGTATTCGACTCTAAGGTTCTAACAACCTTGTAATGACCCCAAAAAGTGCCTAAAAATATGTATTAAAAATGCCCAGAATCTTAATTTCTATATATCTAAAAACATATTCCTTATTTTGAAAATTTGACTTCATATTCTTATTCAAGGGGTCTAATTGAGTGGGAAATGAATCTACCTTAGATTTTAGAGCAATTGTATCAAAATTCAAAAATCACAAAAAGCGCAATTTAGGATAGTCAACTTTGAAGGGGCATTTCTCTTAAAACACAAATATTTGAATGTCCTACGACCTACTAACATAAATCTCTTTTAATTAGCTTTCCAGCACTGTTGGTTTCACCTTATTCCAAGTTCGGATGAAGGATTTATGCCCATTTTTGTAGAACTCATTTGTACAAAAAATGCAGATTCCAGTGGGGTTTGTGGGTCACCTCCGTGATGTATACCTGTTGGTTTTGGTGCCAATTTTTATCTTTTTTGGTCCAAGACTTATAATTCTTGGTCTAAGGGTTCCCACACTTGAAAATACATATATTTAACCTTATTTCACCATCATATCATCCTTAACATTCTCCGATATCCTCTTAAACACTTAGACGCATATTTCACCCTAAATTCAAGTCTGAAACTCAAGAACAATCTTAAGGACCGCGTCAAGGATCTCATTCAAGCTTCAATTCTCTATTTCCAATCTTCTTCAAGGGTTCTCCAAAGTCAAGGTATGTGGTGTTGAAGGATTGTGTCCTTTCACCCATGCTTCCTAAGCCTCCTTTTTATTAATATTGCATGATTTAAAGTTGATTTTACATGTGAGTCTTGTATATTAAGAAATTTACTGCACAGTGATTTTAGTTCATAAAAGTATGGTTGTTTTAGCATGTTTTGAGCTCTAGATCTTGGATCTAATGTTGGATCTGATGAGGAGTTTTGATGTGAATGTCTGGGGGGTGTTGCAAGGTGTAGATAGGTGGCTTTACAATAGATTTTCTTGTATGATTTCATCTCTAAATTGCATGGTCTTTTACCTCCATTACAAACCCCCATGGTGTTTGATAAAATGTTCGATTATGGTTTCTTGAGGAATTAAAGGTCCAAAGCATGAGATATGATATGAATGATGTTATGATAATGACATAAGCTTTATCTATATGATTATTCCTGTATGAAGTACTGCATTAAAGCTTATGATAAATCCTATATAAGGTGTTGTATTAGATCATGCCCAATCGGGGGTTAAGAACCCGAGTAACTAAGGGAAGGGTTCGTACTTCTCCACCTAGTCATGGAGCGGCATCATCACTAACCTAGATAGGGGTTTAAACTCATCAACCGAGATGAGGGTTCGTACTCATCCACCTAGCTGATAGGACAGAATTATCACTAATCAAGATGAATGTTAGTACTCATCCACCTAAGTGATGGGGTGGAATCATCACTAACCTACAAAAGGGTTGTACATTTGGAAATATAGCTTGGTCTATTCTTCACATATGAGATCTTAGATGAGCATGAGTTACTGAAAGCATATTTTACTTATGCATTGTTTAGTGATATCATATTGCTATATTATGCCTATGTCTATTGTTACACATTTTGATCATAGTGCTTATCTCTTTTTGCATTGCAACTCATATACTTAGTACATTCAAACATACTAATACATACTCTTCCCTACATGATATCACCATCTAAGGATCAGAGCTCCTATTGATTCTTCTTGTGCCTAGATGGATTGTTCAAGTTAGCCTTTGGTGAGTCCTCCATACTGGGGACAAGGACTATTCTCTCACACTATGTATTAAGATTCTCTTTACTTTATCATATATTTATGACTATGAGGGTGAGTCCGGTTGTATGTCTTGGCCCCCGCCATTATCTATGTATTAGAGATGTTATTGGACAAAGTTATGTATCTATGCTATGAGTTGATTCTATTATCTCTTGACTCTATGTTACGACAAGTTTTTCCTTAGTCCCTTTTGCCTTATTTCCATTCTTCAAATGTCATTAATTGCTTTCGCGACCAAGGATGTGTAATAATATGCTATGAGGCTTGTTTGGGCTCTCTTCGGGTTCCCCATTCACTGGTCACGTCCAGGCCCCAGGCTTAGGTCATGAAAAACCTAGTACTCTAATACCAACTTTGTCATGACCCAAGCCTAGGGCCTAGATATGACACGGAGAACGGGGAACCCGGAGGAACCCCAATCTAGCTTCTCAAATTATCATTACACATCATTGGTCGAGGAAGCATGTAAAAGACATAGAATAATATTAAGGTCAAAGAGGCTAAGGGATATCTTGCAAAACAACATCATCAAGAGACAAGGAGTCAAAGCTCAATCCATAAATACATAACTTGTCCAACAAACACCAATAAAAACATAGATAGAGTGGGGTTGAAGACAAAGTAATGGGGCCCACCCTATTAGTCAAAATAGAGTATAAGAGGGATTGTCTCAATACAAAGAAAGAAAAGGAAAGCATAAACCAAGGTCACTAATATAGAGGACTCACCCATTAGCTTGAAATAGCACCGCCTAGCCACGTGGAGGGGGAGGATAATCAACTTGGGCACTGGTTTGGTGATATCATGTAGGCAAGAGTATCCGTTAGTACATTTGAATATACTAAGTATGTGGGATGCAATGCAACAAGTAATAGACTTCATAATCAAAATGCATAATAATAGGCAATTAACATATCATAGCAAGATGACATATAGGGTTAATGCTAGGGTAAAGCATGCTTAAATAACTTATGCTCATATAAGAAATCATATGTGAAGAATAGACCTAGCTAGATTTCCAACATTCGAGATTATGCATGATTATACACAAAAGATACTTTTTTGGATCTCTCTTTAGCCCTATGTCTCTTATCCCTAGGAGTTCTTCCTCCACTAGCAGGTTTTTTTGAAAAACTCTATTTATTCTGGTATGGATGGCAGGTAGGCCTATATTTCTTGGTTTTAATAGGACTCCTTACAAGCATTGTTTCTATCTACTATTATCTAAAAATAAAGTTATTAATGACTGGACGAAACAAAGAAATAACCCCTCACGCGTGAAATTATAGAAGATCCCCTTTAAGATCAAACAATTCCATCGAATTGAGTATAATTGTACGTGTGATAGCATCTATTATGCAGGAATATCAATGAACCTGATTATTGAAAGGTTAGTGATGATGTCGCCCCATCACCTAGGTAGTGAAACACTAACGCTTCAGTCAGTTGGTGATAGTGCTGCCCCATCACTTAGGTGCAGAAGTACTAACCCTTCCCTAGTTTGGTGATAATGCCGCCCTATCACCTAGGTGGCAGAGTACTAGCCCTTCCCTCGGTTGGTGATAATGCCGCTCCATCACCTAGGTGGATAAGTACTAACCCTTCTCATGGTTGATGCAAACCCTATCTCGGTTAGTAATTATGCCGACCTATCACTAGGTAGAGAAGTACTAATCCTTCCCTCGGTTAATGGGTACAAACCCCCATCTCGGCAATCCGGGTTCTTAGACCCCCCGGATTGGTCATGGTCTAATACAACACTTTCTATAGAATATATCATATAAATAAGTTAATTTCATCATCATAACATCATTTGTATCATATCTCATGCTTTGGATCTTCAACTCCTCAAGAAATCACATTCAGGCATTTTATCAAACACCTTAGGGGTGTGTAATGGCGGTTAAAGACCATGAAATTTAGAAAAGAAATCACGCGAGAAAATTTTTTGTAAAACCATCAATCAACACCTTCCAACAACCCCAAGATATTGACATCAAAACCCCTCATCAAATCCAACACTAGACCAAAGATTTAGAGCTCAAAACATTCTAAAACAACCATACTTTCATGAACTTAAATCACTGTGCAGTAAATTTCTCAATATACAAGACTTATATGTAAAATCAACTTTAAATCATACAATTTAGAAAAAACGGAGGCTTAGGCACCATAGGTGGAAGGACCCAATTGTTCAACACCACATACCTTGACTTTGGAGAACTCTTAAGGAAGATCAGAAATGGAGACTTGAAGCTTGAGTGAGATCCTTGATGAAATCCTTAAGATTGGTCTTGAGTTTGGGACTTGAATTGAAGAGCAAATATTTGGCTAAGTGTTATGGTGAGTATTGGGGAAGGTTAAAGGTGAAATGAGGGTGAAATAAGGTTAAGTATAGGTAAAAACACATTTGGAAAAAATTAGGCCCAACACATAGAAAACGCTCGACGGACTAAGGAAAACAATGTAGAATTTACACGCGGAGAGGTCGCGGACCCTCACTAGAAATTGCACCAAGTGCAAACTTCATAAATCGATTCTTTTGCTTTAAAATCGAGTTTAGAACCTTATCCCCTAAATGTATACCCCCTAAACAAGAATATGAAGTTGTATTTTTGAAATAACGAATGCATTTTTAGATATATGGAAATCACGACTCTGGATAATTTCGAGGCATATTTTCGGGCACTTTTTGGGATCGTTACACCAATGGTTCAACACCACATACCTTAGATTATTAGAAGTTCTTGGTGAATATTGAAAATGGAGGCTTGAAGCTTTAAGAAAATCCATAGTTTCAGATGAGGTTTTTGAGGCTTCAATTTTGGAGTGAAAATATTGCTAAGTGTTTTGGTGAATATTGGGAAATGATAGGATGATATGAGGGTGAAATAACGCTATGTATAAGTAAAAATACGTTTGGAAACACTTAGGCCCAAGACATAAAAGTCTTGGACCAAGATAACAAAATTGGGCAAAATTAATAGTGCTCCGCGATAAAGGCGCGTCGTGGAGCTGTCGCGAGCCGCCTCTGGAAATAGATTTTTTTGGAAATTTGAAATTGTGATTCGATTTCTCTAAAATTAGGGTTAGATCCTTCTACCCTAATTTTGACCCCCTGAAAAAGAATATGAAGTCAAATTTTTTGAAATAGCAAATAGATTTTAAGATATATGGAATTTAAAATTTTAGCATTTCGAGGCACATTTTTGGGCCTTTTTGGGTCGTTTCAATATCTCTGCCTTGGGAAAATTCATCTCCAAATGTAAAAGAGACGTGCAAGAAGTGACTGATAATCAAAAAATCAACCCCAACAAGAATGCAACATAACATGTAAAACATCATTTTCAAATTCTCAACGTAAGTGTAAAATCAACATAAGTTTGTCAACTTAAACATGAATGCATATAAATGACATAGAGGCTGAAATATGAGACTTGAAATAACATAGGGGACTTAGGATTAGTACCTTAGGCCTGAGTAGAAAAGATAAGGATACCGCTTTTGCATATCCACTTCAGCCTCCCATGTAGAACTTTCAACTTGTTGGTTCCTCCAAAGGACCTTAATGGATACCACCTCCTTGTTCCTCAATCTCTTCACTTGTCTATTTAAAATCTGAACCCAGACCTCCTTGCTTAATGGATGCCACCTCCTTGGAGGAGTCTAGATCTTGTTTTGCTATCACCTCTTCAACCAAAGAAGATTTAGAACCATCAACAATAACAACACCATTACCCATATCTTCTAACCTAACCCCCAATCTAGCCAATCTATTCACCTCCCTAGCCATCTCCCTGTCACCACTATCCACTTGAGCTAGGCTACCCATAGACACCCGACTCAAAGAATACGCCTCCATATTTGCCTTACCTGGATGGTAATGCACACTCGTGTCATAGTCCTTAAGAAGTTCTAGCCACCTCCTTTGTCTCAAGTTAAGATATTTTTGAGTGAAGACATATTGAAGGCTTTTATGATAGGTGAAGACATCAACATGCACCCCATACAAATAATGACGCCAAATCTTCAATGCAAACCCACAGCAACCAATTCAAGATCATAGGTAGGGTAGTTCTTTTCATGCACTTTGAGTTGCCTAGAAGCAAAGGCTATGACCTTACTACTTTCCATTAGCACACAACCCAAACCAAAACTAGATGCATCACAATACACAACAAAACCCTCAAGCTCATCCCGTAGTGACAATATAAGAGTGGATACAAGTCTATATTTCAATTTTTGGAAGCTTTTCTCACATTCATCTGTCCACACAAACTTAACCTTCTTTTAAGTAAATTTTGTCATAGGGGAAGCAATGGAGTAGAACCCATCCTCAAACCTTCTATAGTAACCCACAAGACCCAAGAAACTCCTAATATCTAACGGGGTCAATGGTCTATGCCTATTCCTAATCACATCGATCTTCTTAGGGTCCACCTTAATACCATCACCTGATACCATTTGATCGAAGAATGCAACCTCCTTCAACCAAAATTCACACTTTTCATATTTAGCATACAATCTCTCCTCTCTCAATCTTTGCAACACTATCCTCAAATCCCTCATATGCTTCTCCCTACTATGTGAATAGATCAGAATATCATCAATGAAGACCATAACAAAGGAATCAAGATAGGGTTTGAAGACCCTATTCATTAGGTACTCAAGATCGCTGGTGCATTAGGACATCACCACAAATTCATAATGCCCATATCTAGTCCGAAAAGCCATCTTAGGGGTATCACACTCCCTCACTCTCACTTGATGATACCTAGACCAAAGATCAACCTTAGAGAAAAATCCAGCCTTTTGCAATTGGTCAAACAAGTCATCAATTCTTGGAAGAAGATATCTATTCTTTATAGTGACCTTATTGAGTCATCGTTAGTCAATGCACATTCTAAGTGGCTCATCTTTCTTCTTTACAAACAACACCAGTGCATCTCAAGGTGATTGGCTCAGTTTAATAAATCTCTTCTCTAATAAATCTTTCAATTGCTCCTTTAACTCCTTCAACTCCGCGGGGCCATACGGTAAAGGGGAATGGAGTTAGGTTGAGTATCCGAAAGGAGATCTATGCCAAAATATATCTTCCTTTTGGGAGGATTACTGAGAAGGTCATTTTGGAAGACATGAAGAAACTCATTTACAACTGGAACCAACTCAATGGAAGGGACTTTGGACTCCACATCTTTAGCCCTCATAAGATGATACAAACACCCCTTAGAGATCAACATATGGGTTTTAATGTATATGATGAACCTAAGCTTTACCATCACATCATGACCTTCCCACTCAAGGACGAATTCATTTGGAAATTAACACTTGACCTTACGAGTTCTACAATCAATATAAGCATAGTATGCATGCAATTAATCCGTCCCAAGAATAACATCAAAATCAACCATATATAATTCAACAAGATCACAAGGTAAGTTTTTATGCAAGAAGCAAACCGAATAATTTCTACACACCCTCCTAGCAACAATAGATGCACCAATAAAAGTAGACACCTCATATGACTTACGCAACAACTCCAACTCAACAGGGAACATTTTAGCAACAAAGGGAGTAACAAATTAAAGAAAATGGTGGCACCTAGATCAATCAAAGCGTATACATCAAGATCAAAGATTTTCTATATACTGGTAACAACATCGGGGACCTCACCAATCCCTTGCTTCTTTTAGAGCATAGAATCGATTGTGACTTGGGGAACCACCTTGAGGACCACCTCTACCCAATGTTACCGTATTTACATCCCGACCCTTGCCACAGTTTCTTGGACAATCCACCCTTTTATGACCAAGCTTGCTACAATCAAAGCATTAATTAAAACCCTTCAAACACAGGCCCCTATGAATCTTCTAACATGTAGGAAACACATGAATGGGAGCCAGACCACCAACATCTTGAGCCATAGGGAAGTCATTAGCAAACCCCCTATTAGTACTATGGGAAGGACCTTGGCCTTGATTGAGTCGGCTACCCTTATGGAACTTACCCCTAAGACGAGCTCTCTTTACCTTATGGCACCTCTTTTTTCTCAACTTTTCCTCCTCCATTTTCTCAACATATGTCATCAACTTAGTCCATGTTACTAATAAGAAAGGCGGACCAGCATTCTTCACTCATCAAGTCAGAGATTCATACCATTAATTTTTTCATCCTTGATCTAGGATTGGCCACAAAGTGAGGAGAATACTTTGAAAGTTGATTAAATTTAAGGGCATACTCCCTCACACTCATAGCACCTTGTTTCAAGTTCACAAACTCTACCAACTTTTCTTCCCTAAGCTCAAGAGAGAAAAACCGATTAAGGAAGGCCAATTTGAATTCTCCCCAAAGCACCATATATTCATTTCCCTTCTCACCCTTCCATTCATCATACCAAATTTGGGCTATCCCCTTGAGTTGGTACATCCTCAACTCCACCTTTTCATTCTGCCCAATACCCATGATATTCAAGATTTTATAGACCTCACTAATGAACTCTTGTGGATCTTCATCTACTTTTGACCCGTAGAAAGCCGGAGGATTCATCCTTAAGAAGTCATTTACCCTAGATCCTAGGGCAGTAGCATGAGGGGTTTGGGCCCCTTGTTGGACTTGGTTGGCCACCACTTGGGCAAGCGTAGTAAGAGCATCCCAGAGCTCACCATTGGTAGGTTGCTCCTCGGGATTTTAGACCTATTTTCCTCTAGCGTTTTGCATGCTCTAGCATAGCAAAGAACAAGAATTAGGAAGGAAAAACTCACGACAACTCTATAGAACGACTTAGAACATGAAAAAAGGGAAACATTTCCTAAAATGCCTCATGGCCTCCTATTCATAGTCATGGCGCGCTTCACGATCATGAATAGGACTCTAATCGATATGGTGTGTTGCACACCGAGGAACTATTAACCTAGTGCTTTGAAACCAAGTTTTTCATGACCCAAACCTAGGGCCAAGACGTGACACAGTTAATAGAGAACCCAAAGGGACCCCAATCAAGCCTCTTAACTTGTCATTACACATCATTGGTCGCGGAAGCATGTAAAAGACATGAAGTAAGAATAATGGGCAAAGGGTATAAGGGATATCTTGCAAAACATCACAACCAAGATACAAGGAGTCATAGCTCATACATAGATACATAACTTGTCCAACAAATACCTCAAAATACATAGATAAGAGCGGGGCCAAGACAAAGAAACTGGGTTACCCTCATAGTCAAATAGAACATAAGTAGAATGTCTCAATACAAAGCAATAGAAACATAGACTAAGGTCCTCGAAATGAAGGACTCACTAACTAGCACTAACTAGCTTGAAATAGTACCAACGAGCCACGTGGAGGATGGGGATGATCAACTAGGGCTCCAGTTCCTGATATCATGTAGGCAAGAGTATGTGTTAGTACGTTTGAATGTACTAAGTATGTAGGATGCAATGCAATAAGAAATAGGCAATATAATCAAAATGCATAATTATAGGCAATATGCATAACATAGCAAGATGGCACGCTTAATCAATGCATAAGCAAAACATGCTTAAGTAACTCATGCTCATATAGAATATTATATGTGCAAAAGAGACCAAGCTAAATTTCCAAAGTACAAACCCCTTGGTAGTTTGGTGATGCTGCCACCCCATAACTTAGGTGGTGAAGTACTAACCCCTCACTAGGTTAGTGATGATTCCACCCCATAATCTAGGTAGAGAAGTACAAACCCTTCACTAGGTTGATCAGTACAAACCCCATCTAGGTTAGTGATGATGCCACTCCATCACTAGGTGGAGAAGTACAAACCCTTCACTAGGTTATCTGGGTACTTAAACCCCTCAGATTGGGCATGGTCGAGATCTACACTTTATATAGGATTCATCATATACATAGGCTCATTTCATCATCATAACATCATTCATATTATATCTCATGCTTTGAACCTTCAATTTCTCAAGAAACCATAACCAGACATTTTATCAAATACTTAGGGGGTATGTAATGGGGGTACAAAACCATGCAATTTAGACATGAGATCATGCACGAAAAACCATTATAAAACTATCAATCAACACCTTGTAACACCCCAAGTCATTCACATCAAAACCCCTTATCAAATCCAAGATTAGATCCAAGATTTAATGCTCAAAATATGCTAAAACAACCATACTTTCATGAATTCAAATCACTGTACAGAAATTTATTAATATAAAAGAATCACATGTAAAATCAACTTTAAATCATGCAATAATAGTAAAAAGGAGACTTATGCACCATGGGTGAAAGGGCCTAATAATTTAACACCACATACCTTAACTTTGGAGAAGTTCTTGGTGAAGATTAAAAATGTAGGCTTGAAGTTTGAAGGAAATCCTTATTTCCAAATGAGGGTTTAGAGGCTTGAATTATGGAGTAAAAATATGGCTAAGTGTTTTAATGAGTATTGGAAAATATTTAGGATGATATGGGAGCAAAATAAGGCTAAGCATAGGTAAAAATATGTTTGGAAATTGTTAGTTTGACACACTTTGGAAGCCGGCCAACCCCCATATAGTGAAATTTGACCTTCAACTTCAGAAAAGGGCTGGAAGAACCTAAATTGTCATCCTAATGCAGTGACCCAATTGGGGTTGTGTTATCTGGGGTATTTAAGTTAGTGAATCATAGGAAACACAATTACCCAAATTGCTCTCCAATTTGATGGTCTCTCCTTTTTATTAGTTTAGTTTAATTTTCTATCAGTCATTACGAACCCCCAACCTCCTTTAGAGGATCAAGTAGTTGATGTTTGAATTTATTATTGGTGAACCAAGTTGCTAACGCATAGTATTTCCTGTGGGATTCGACCATAACCTTGGTTAGATTTTTTACTTTGATGATTGCTTTGACCTTGAAATAGAGGCGTGTCTTGAGCGTTCATCAAAGAAAAATAGTGTCGTTGTTGGGGACTACAATGGGATTTGATTTGTTTTCACTATTAGTCTAATTCACGTGTTAATTTCTTAATTATCTTGTACTTCACTTTTTTTTTGGTTGTTTAGTTTCTTTTTTTGGGTATTCTAGGTGTATGACCAGTGCAAGGAGCCAAGGCAGACCCTTATTAGCTCCAATCAACATAGAGATCCAACGTGTTTCTCGAAGAATGGCTCAAGCAAATATGAATATTGTGTTGATGAAGTCGTGAACCAAAATGATGATGTTGTTGGTAGAGAAGATAACACACCATCAAGGGAAATAGGCCACACCATAGGGATTTCAACGAGAATACCTGTAGATAGAACCAATATCAGTTGAATCCCATGGCCATGGATGTCATTGGAGCTATAGTGTTGCCACCATTACCGGCCGATACTAAGTTCATAGTGTAAAGTTGATTATTCCAAATGCTTCAGAACCGTAATTTGTTTGCAGGGTTATCTTCTGAGGATCGTCATAGCCATCTACATAATGATGCTTTTGTGTGCAAGAGTGTGATGGGTATGCAAAATCTTTCTAAGGATTCCATTAGGTTATGTGTTTTCCCTCTATCTCGTATCAGTAATGCAATAGTTTGGCTATCAGAGACTCCCACAAATCTCAATCACCAGTTGGGTAGAATTGTGAAGAGCCTTTTTGGAAAGATACTTTCCAAGGTGAAAGAAACTTAAATTGAATGATCAAATCAATAAATTTGATCAATCGTCAGGTGATTCCATTAGCACAGTGTTAGAGAGAGGTTTGCAAAGTGCTTGATAAGTTTTCCAGACTATAAGATCGTAAAAGATGCCTTAGTGGAGATTTGTTATTGGGCTTTTGACGATAGTAGTCAAGATTGTGCCAATACCATCATAAAAGGCATGATCTTAGATCAACCGTTCACAAGGATAGCAGAAAGGATAGAGCAAGTAGTCAAGACCAATAGAGCATGGGGCAAAGGGAGAGAGCTTCTACAAGGAGGTCATGTTCAGTGAATTTTAGTTTGTATCAAGCTTAAATCAACGAGGAGATCATACAACAACTTTCTCAACTCCGCACGAGTATGGACTTGGGGATTAAGCAAAGTCAAGAGAGAGCTCATGCAGTAGTCCATCAACCTCCTAGAGCACCCATGTATGAAGAACATTATTATGATGAAGATGCTTGCTTTGTTAGTAACCAAGCGGTGGATTTTGGGAACAATTTCCAAGGGTCCAATTTGGACTATTGGCGTCAGGGTTTCGGAAACCAAGTTCATAACTACAATAGAAAGGATGCTTATAGAGATAACTGTGGGGGTTATTTTGAGAGAGGTGGAGTGCCAGAAGTCAAGTAGGCAGAAGAGATGGTTTTTGGAATGGTCCGTATGTGCCACCCACAATCGTGATGTCGGGACACATAATAACAAGGATTGAAGAGATGTTTGACCGATTATTGAAAAAGGCTGAGACACATGATGAGACTTTGAACGGGATGAAATCCGATATTTCAAGTATAAAATAAAAAATAGAGTCTTATTCGATGGCTATCAAGCATTTAGAAAAAAAATTTGCTCAAGTGTCTACTCAATTAAATCAACACCAAAAAGGTATATTGCCAAGCAATACAGTGCAAAATTGGAAAAATAATGGCCATTGTATGGCAATAATGACTAGGAGAGGTAAGACCACTATCGGCCCTCCTATGGCAATTGAAGTAGAAAATGTATGTGAGAAGGAAATTGTGAAAAAAGGGTGTTATAGAGGGAGATGATTGTGTAAAAAATGGGGTAGGTGAAGTGGTTGACAAGTTGAGGAAGTATAAGACTGCCCAAGACCTCCTCCCCCTTTCCCTCAAAGAATCAGAATAGAGAGGAGGAAACTAAGCTCAAGCAGATCCTTGCAATGCTCAAGCAATTATCAATGAACATCCCTTTGGTTGAAGCTTTAGATAAGATGTCAAGTTATGCAAGGTACATAAAAGACTTGGTTACGAAAAAGTGGACTGTGAGTTAAGAGCTCGCCAAAGATCTCCAGCATTTTAGTGCTATCACTACCAAGTCATTGGCTTAAAAGTGTGAAGATCCAGATACTTTCACTATACCATGCACTATAGGAGAGGTTGAATTTGGAAGGGAACTTAGTAATTTGGCTGCTAACATCAACTTAATGCCACTGGAAATCTTCAAGAAACTTGGCTTGGGAACTCCTACTCCCACAAAGATACTGTTATTAATGGGATAGTCAAGAAACCTATGGGAGTACTATATGATGTTTTGGTAAAGGTAGAAAAATTTATATTTCCTACAGATTTCATTATTCTTGACTCTGAGGTTGATTTTATTGTTCCAATTATTTTTGGGAGACCTTTCTTAGCTACTTGTCTCACTCTTGTAGACATGGAGAAAGGGATATTCACATTCAAATTTGGTAAATAAGAGGTCATGTTTAATATTTTTCAGCAAGCAAAGAAAGGTGGTTTCATTTATAGAGACTGTTGAGGATGATGAGTCAGAGGTACCACTTCAGCTACAATTAGGTTTTGATACTTTAGAGGCAGTCTTGATGAGCTTTGACAGTGACGGCATCCCAGATTATGAGGAGATAGTAAATGCTCTAGGGGTATCATTTGGCCTTAGGTGCCAAACCAAGTTGGAGCTAGATTTGCAGAATCAGAAAACACTATGCACAAAGCCCTTTGTAGAAGTGTCGTTGGTGTTAGTGTTGAAAGCACTTCCATCACACTTGAAGTATGCATTCTTGGGAGAGAACAATACTTTGCCAGTTATTATAGATACAAATTTTAGTGATGACCAAGCAAACGCTCTTGTAACAGTACTCAAGCAATTTAAAAGGGCTATTGGCTGGACTATCGCAGATATTATTGGCATCCCTCCTGGGATATGTACTCATAAAATTCAGTTAGTCAAAGACTACAAGCCATGCATTGAACATCAAAGACGTTTGAACCCTCCTATGCAAGAGGTAGTTCTCAAAGAAATCATTAAGCAGTTAGATGGAGGATAATCTACCCAATTGCTGACAGTGAATAGGTGAGCCTGGTACAGTGTGTTCCAAAAAGGGGGGGGGGGGGGGTATCACAGTGATGCCTAATGCTAAGAATGAATTTATTCCTATGAGGCCAATCACCGGATGGAGGGTGCGTATGGAATACATAAAGCTCAATGCCTAAAACGAGAAGGATCACTTTCCTATGTCATTCATGGACCAGATGCTCGATGGACTTGAAGAAAAAGGTTGTTACTTTTTCCTTGATGGATATTCTAGCTATAATCAGATCATCATTGCCCCAGAGGATTAGGAGAAAAACACTTTTACATGTCTCTATGGCACCTTTGAATTTAAGAAAATGCTATTTGAGTTGTAATACTCCAACAACATTCCAAAGGTGCATGATGTTCATTTTCTCAGATATGGTATAGAGCACTATTGAGGTCTTCATGGATAATTTCAATGTGGTTGATTACTTATTTAAGAATTGCTTGGCAGACTTGCATGATGTTTTACAATGATGTGTAGAAAGTCATTTGGTACTAAACTGGGAAAAATGTCATTTCATGGTTAAAAAGTATATTGTCTTGGGCCATAGAATATCTGGTAAAGGCAATGAGGTCGACAAGGCTAAGGTTGAAGTAATTGAGAATCTTTTACCACCCATCTCAGTCAAGGGTGTTAGGAGTTTCTTGAGGCACACAGGATTCTATAGAAGGTTCATAAAAGACTTCTCTAGAATTTTACATCCATTGCAAATTATGGATAAAGATGCCAAATTCATATTTGATGATGCACAAATGCAATCCTTTGAAGAGTTGAAAAAGAAATTAATCTCAGCACCGACTATTGTAGCTCCTGATTGGACCAAGCCATTTGAAATCATGTGTGATACATTCTGGTGTGCTCTAGGTGTGGTATTGGGAAAACATAATGATAAAGTCTTACATCCTATATATTATGCCAGCAAAATCCTAAACATGGCTCAAAAGAATTACACTGTCACACAGCAAGAGTTTCTTATATTGGTCTTTGCGTTCGACAAGTTCTGGTCATATTTATTGGGAGCGAAAGTGGTAGTGCACATAGACCACTCAACACTTAAGTATATAATGGCCAAAAAGGATTCAAAGCCAAGTTTGATTTAGTGGGTGCTTCTTTTACAAGAGTTCAACTTCGATGTTATTGACAGTAAAAGGTCAGAAAATCAAGTTGCAGATCATCTATCCAGATTAGAAGATGGGGTAATGATGTAATTCATTGAAGGTCTGGATAAATGACTCTTTTCCTGATGAAAGAGTGTTGGCAACATCATATGACTTCATACCATGGTTTGCAGATTATGCAAACTATCTGGTTAGTGACATTGTACCTCCATACTTAAACACACATCAAAGATGGAAATTTATGCATGATGTGAAAAAGTTATTTTGGGATGACCCATATTTGTTCAGCTTATGTGCTGATGGGATTATTCATTGTTGTTTCCCTGAGATGGAAATGATAGTCATACTTGAAGCATGCCACTCATCACTAATGGGTGGGTATCATAGTGGGATTCGAACAGCACAGAAGATTTTGCAATATAGGTGTTATTGGCCCACAATCTACCAAGATGCTCATGACTATGCTAAAGCTTGTGATAGGTGCCAAAGAGAAAGTGGAGTCACAACCAAACATGAGCTCCTCGTAAATCCTATTTTGGTGATTGAGTTGTTTCATGTATGGGGGATAGATTTCATAGGACCATTTATTAGCTCACATCGGAACAAATATATCTTGGTTACTGTCGATTATATATCCAAGTAGATGGAGGCTGTGTCTTTGCCTAACAATGAAGGTAAAAGTGTCACGTATTTCTCAAAAGGAACTTCTTCTCTAGATTTGGTACTCTCTCGGGCTTTTATCGGTGATTGAGGTTCTCACTTTTGCAATAGACACTTTAAAGCTCTTCTTGAAAAATATGTGGTGAAACATAGGGTGGCGACACCTTATCATCCTCAAACAAGTGTGTAGGTGGAGGTGTCTAATAGAGAAATCAAGTAGATCTTATCCAAAATGGTAAATGCCAACCAGACGGATTGGTCAAGAAAACATGATGACGCACTATGGGCATATCGAAATGCATTTAAGACTCCTATTGGCATGTCCCCCTACCAACTTGTCTTTGGGAAAGCATGTCATTTGCCGGTGGAGCTTGAACATAAAGCAATGTGGGTATTAACGAAGTTGAATCTTGATTGGCATGATGTTGCACAATCTAGGTTGAGTCAGCTTACTGAGTTTGATGAATTTCAATTAAAGGCATATGAGAGCTCGACATTGTACAAACAAAGGACAAAATTTCAGCATGACCGTCATATAGAAAATTGTCAGTTTGCACCAAGGCACGTGTCTTTAGTAATGGGACCATAGTAGATTAGTAGGAGTAGTGATATCTACACATTGTATGTTGTCATTATTAGTCTTATATTTGTTTAGTTCTAGCGTATTTATATTGCTTGTATATCTTATGTTCTCATTTTCTGTCTTGATATGTTAATTTTCTCGTATTTACGTACAATCATGTATTTTTTTCTTATTAGTCGCTCTTTCTGTTCCCTTTCTTTTCCGTTCCTTTTTTCTTATCTAGTTTATTCTGCTTATGGGTTATTTAGATGAGGACTCCCAGGAAACAGTCTCTCTAACTCTATGAGGTAGTGGTAAGATCTGCGTATATTTTACCCTCCCAGACTCCTACATGTGGAATTCCACTGGATATATTGTTGTTGTAAGTCAATCTCTTTTGTTCATAGAATTCAAAGTCTATATTATACATTAAATTTTTTAAAAAAAAATATTTAATATAACATTATAATTTTTTTTCCTCAAGATGGTTTGAATAACACTCTCGTATCCTTTTAGATCTGTCCTGGCTTGGGGAAGATCTGCATGTGTTCCTGCATAGAAGGTATACCAGATTGTTTCATTTAATGAAACATATTAAAGTGCTGTTCCAAGTTAGAAAAAGATAAAATAAGAGTAAAAGAACCTAAGCTAGCAAGAACCCCCCGGGTGGGGGGGGCGGGGGGGACCATTAGTTTTTCTTTTCAAGATTGAGTTTGATTACATATGGGATTTCTTATGTCTCAAAAAGATTCTCATTGCCACTTTATTCAAACACTAGGCATGAATCTCGTGCTCGCACCAGCTTAATAGATATTTTTTAATCTTAATTTTTATGATGCGAATAAATTTTTTGTATGAGTTTTAAAAAATTTAAATCATTAATTATTAGACTTAGTAGTAGTCGAAGAAATATAATGAAATTGCTTTGGAAATATTAAATTAAGAAACTCGCAAGTATTTTTTGCGGTCTCAAATAATAGAGGCGAAGAAGCAGACAACTCAAGTAATCAGGTTGAAAGCGAGCTGCCTACTTCTTCGCAAAATAATTTATCAGAGATGATATTGTAAAATCATAATTGAAGCAGTCGAAGAACTCTAATCGAGTTGCTTCAAAAATACTAAATGAAGAAACCCACCAAAATAATTTATCATGGCTAATATTCCAAAATAAAGAAATATAATCAAGTTTCTTTGAAAATATTAAATTAATGGATCCATAAATTATTTTTGTAACTCACAAAAAGAATTTATTAGGGATAATATTATAAAATAATAATTGAAGTAGCTAAAGAAATGTAACAAGATGCTTTGAAAATATTAAATTAATGAACCCGCAAATTATTTTTACGGGTCTCATATAATAGCGGCGAAGAATCAAGCAACTCA
>JAABOM020058530.1:0-13798 GCA_011800125.2 Solanum clarkiae | reverse complement strand
AGTAAAATCTGCAACTTTTCTTCAAAATCATGCCAACCTAACTTTTCTGCAAGATTAACACAAAAACACATCAAAACCATAAAAACTCATATCAAGGACTCACAAAATCCCTTGTTTTAGGCATAAAAAGTGTTATATTTTGATAGCACATCAGCAGCCTCGTGAATCTGCTCCGAAATGATTCGGGCCCAATCTATAGCATAGCCAGCTAGAATGCTGACCAACAATATGGCTTTTTCGAGGGTGATCATATTATCTGTGAAGGTTAGCCTAATACGCCAATGAATAATGGACCACCAAAACATGGCCTAGAATGAGAGGTAGGCTTTTACTATTGGATCTGCGTGGTTTGTGACTCAAGTCGACTTGACACCTTCCTTGTAGATTTGGTTGTCTATCCACTATAGCAACTTTGTCCCGGCTCCAATGTCCTTCCCAGTCACCGCTCTTCTCATTTTATCAATACGACCATCGTACTCTATGGTAGACTGAGGCACTCTATAAGTGGGCCCAAATTGCACTCGTCGGATCGTCTCCTCTAAAATATCAACTTTTCTCCCCCGGACTGTCACCACCCATAGCCTTGGCTGCTCAATTGGCTTTTTGTTCTTTGATAACCCCTGGCGGTGTGTAGAAAGATACGTTGCATATAACTCACGGACTACGTAAAGGGAATATTTGCCCGGCTACTATGTGGTCCACTGTAGTCCGTGCTAATCCAACCTAGCATCCAATCTGGGTACTCTATCTAAGCCTGAGGCATTCAATTTGGACTCCTCATAAAATTGGGGGACCGATTTGCATTTCCCCTTAGGCTCCAACCCCTAGTCGTATATTTCTTTCATGCCCGCAACACACCATCATGGATTGGTCGAGGGCTAAGATTGTGCTTCCTCTTGCTAAGGCTGTGAGGTGCTCTCGGACTTCGACTCGGGGCCAGAATGTGTGGGAGTGACCTGTGGCGAACTACTCTTCGAGCCATTTCTCTTAACCTCTTGTACCTCTTCTTCATACTGGGAGGCACTACTCACTTCCGTAGGTTCTTGAGTTGCATAAGCCCAGGTTTGAGGCATATTTACCAAGGCGTTTATCCGAACCTTGTGCCCCTCCACCACCAAGTCCTCGGATCTCTCAGTCTCAGAAGACTCATCTACCAATCTCCTTTGAAAGGTTTGGATTGCTCATCTGTCCTTTGGAGGCATGGTACCTGCAAACCATCCAACAACCCATGTGAGCATTTAGATGTTTTAGTTAACCAAACATGCATCAAAGAACAACGAATAAAAACAAACCAAAATCAGAAGAATTACTGATGCAACTGTAAGTGTGCAGATACGAGTGCAGTTAGGACTCGTAGGGTGACCTACAAGTCGTATACTAGCCTCATAGAACCATTAAGCCTTCAAAATGCCTTCTGATCACAGATATGAGACATAGTTATGACTCGTAGAAAGGCTTACGAGTCGTAGTTTAGTCTCGTATCTATTTGAAGAGACATTTTAAAGAGCTTAGACAAGCTTACAAGACCCTCACTACGAGTCATAATAAGAACTACGAGTTGTTCGTGGGTCTCGTATGAGAAATATGAAGGAACCACAGATGACTGATGCTTGCTACATGGAGCCACTACGATTTGTACAGGAACTTACGAGTCGTAGGAGTGCCTCGTAGCTGAACATAGAAGGCACCTATAGTGCCTAACATTTTCCCACGCAGAGCACAAACCAAACACATAGTACAAACCGATTTGGTACATAAGAGCAATATAAAATGCATGGCACACAATCAATTCCATACGAACATCAAAAATTCAAGACGACCATCATTCCTAAGAGTCAAAACTAGTTCCACACTACGTCAAGCATACCAGCAACAATATACTTTCCAAACTCACACTTGACAACTATAAAACATTCCAAGGGGTATAATTTCCTTTCATATCACTTTAATCAAATTCCACAAGTTAAAGCTTAAGAATTACACTCACACCTCCTAGATTCCAATTCTGACAACAATTTAGACCATGAGTGGGTGACAGTCACACAATACATCCCATGAATCATAACTTTGCATTCACTATCACCCATTCAAGAATTGCAACACAATTTGATTCACAACCCAACTCGTCAAAGCCTAAAAACCCTAGGTTACAAGTCTAGTTCAATATTACTGTATGGCATGATTTAACATGACCAAACCAAGCTCACACTCATATAGGGAAAAAACTCAACACAAAAGATTACAAAATTCAACCATTGAGCTTACCGATTTATTGGGGAAGTAAACAAATGAAAGGGAAATTGAAAACCACACTGAAAACCCTAGGACTAATGATCTCGCTGGAATCTTTGCCGAAAAATGATGTAGGAAGCCAAAATTTTGGTTAGAAAAGGAGAATACGTGGAGAATTTGGGGATGGGTCACCAATCATAGGGTATAGAATTGAAATTAGGGTTTAAATTTTATTTTGACCTTTATATATGTCAATCGGGTCAAAAATTTGAAAGTCTGTTGATCGGGGCTACGACACCTGGACTACGAGTCATAGGTTGTCCTGTGACCCTTAGGTTCCAGTCTCGTAGCAGACCCAACACTTATTGAAATTAAGAATTCTTACTTGGATACTACGAACCCCTCTTACGACTCATAGGAGACTCTACGAATCGTAATATTGGCTCATAGTGTATGTGCCAACTTTTGATACTCACTGGTTCCCTTTACGATGCATGACTACAAGTCGTAGTGAGGATTATGACCCATAGGCCTGATCGTAGAGGCTCCTCCAAGAGCCATTTTTCAGATCTCCAGTTCTTCAATTTTCACCTCCAAACCAAATCTAAAAACACAACAATTCCCAAATTATTACAACTGCACCAATGTCTTTCAACATAAAAACAAACTCACATCTTTTACCTAAGAATTTAAACAACCAAAAACACTTAAAACAAGATAACAATTATCAAAATACTTGGGTTACCTCCCAAGAAGCGTGTTGTTTAATATCGTGGATTGACTTTGTCATCGTCCTTCATTAACTATCATTGAGGGTCCATACCTCACTCTTGCACTCATCTGGGTGTTTCATGGATTGGCAAATATCGAACATGACCTTTATATCATTTAACCTAAACCGCAATTGACCTAAATCCATATTTACTAGGGCTCTCCCAGTGGCCAGAAATGGTCTCCCCAAGATGATGGGCACCTCAAAATTAACTTCCTAGTCACAGATCACAAAATCCACCAGAAAGATGAATGTATCAACTTTAACAAACACATCCAAAAGGATTCCCTCCAACTTTTTAATGGTTTGATCTGCCATAAGCAACCTCATTCTAGTTAGAGTAGGAGTACCAAGGACATGCTTTTTGAATATAGCAAGAGGCATTAGATTGATACTCACTCCTAAGTCACACAATGCTCTTGCCAACTCAACATCACCAATGTTACAAGGGATGGTGATGCACCGGGGTCCTCTCACTTTTGAACAAGGAATTTGGTTATAATCGCACTACATTATTGGAGTTCTTATGAGAAATCTTTGCTCAAAGTGCATTTCTTGGTGACCAAAACCTTTATATACTTTGCATACCTGGGCATTTTCTCCAAAGCATCTAGAAGGGGAATCTTGATGGAGAGTTACTTCAACATTGAGAGGAAGTGTTTGAATTTACCCTTGTCTTCCTTTTTCTTAAGCCTTTAAGGGAAAGGGGGATAAGGTTTAGGAATTGATTTCAATTTCTCATGCTCCCTTGCCTCTTCGTGTTGCATCCAACAACCTTCAGATCTTCTCCCTCAGGCACGACTTCACCACCAAGACCCTTCTCATCAACTTCATCTACAATTACCAGCATAGGGAGATCTATGATGCTCTTGCCACTCCGAGTCATCACCACCATGCAACGCCCTTCAATTTTAGGATTTTGAACTGTATTGCTTGGCAACATACCCTTTTGGCATTGGTTCAATTGTGAAGACACTTTCCCAAATTATTATTCAAGTTTCTTAATCGCCACCAAATGAGACTCTATTTTTTAGTTAATACTTGAAATATCTGCTTTCATTCCCTTTAAAGTCTTATCTTGGTGGTTGGATCACTTCAACAACTTTTCGAACATCTCTTCGATCCTGGATTTACTTGACCCAGCATCACGGTTGTGAAGAGGCACATAGGGACTATTCCTATAGCCCTCTCTTCTTCCCCACTCTGAGTCTGGCACTCTCTCTCTCTCATACTATCCGCCCTGGTTGTCTCTATACACCCCATCGCAGTTGAAGTTCAGACCTTGATTCCCGGAACCTTGCCTCCAATAGTCCAAATTGGACCCTTGGGGGTTATTCCAGAAACCCACTGCATTGTTGCTTACAAAACATGCATCCTCATCAAAGAATAAATCGTCGTAGATAGCAGCCTTCGGACATTGGTGAGTGACTGCTTTGGCACTTGCTTTGTTTTGCTTCAAAGCCAAGTCCATACTTGTGTGAAGTTGAGAAAGTTGTTCAATGATCTCTTCATTCACCTTTGCTTGCTCATTATTGGTGTTTACTGAATAAGAAGATTTCATCACACCTCGCTCTCTTTAAGCCCATGTTCTATTTGTTTTGACCACTTACTTCATCCTTACGGCTATTAATGAAAAACATTGGTCTAGGAACATGCCTCCCATGATTTTGTCAGCGCAAGCTTGACTATTCTCATCAAGCACCTGATAGAAATCTCAACCAAGGCATTATCAACAATCTTGTGATCAGGGACCATCCTCTAGCATTTAGTAAACCTCTCCCATGTTGTGCAATAGAATCACCCAGAAATTGCTCAAAGTTGTTGATTTGGTCCTTGAGCCTCAACTTCTTAGATCTTGAGAAATATCTTTCAAGGAGTACTCTCTAAAGCTCATCCTAACTTGTGATAGTATCCGAAGGAAGGTCAGACAACCATACAGCTGCATTGCCAGTCAATGACGGTAGAAACACTCTTAAACCAATAGTATCAAGAGAAAGGTTTTGTGTCCCCATGAAACTCTTGCAAATAAATTCCATATTTTGGACATGACAGTGGGGATCCTTTGAAGGTAGCCCTATGAATAGTCCACGATTTTGGAGCATTTGGAGCAATCCACTGGATATAGTGAACTTAGTATCTACTGGTAAAGGAGGCAGTACTATGGCATCGGTAACATCCATAGCCATAGGGTACAATCGATATTGATTCCTCCATAAGCATTTTCATTGAAGTCCTAGAGTTGTGGCTTGTTACCCCTTTGTTGTGGATTTTCTTCTCTACCCATATCATCATTCGTATTCATATCCTCCTCAACCTTAATATCCTCATTCATTTGAGCCATTCTTCCTGGTAGCCAATGGATCTCTAAATTGAGTGGAGCCAAGGGATTTCCTTGGCTCCTTACATTGGGTATACAACCTAGTATACCCTACAAATAAAATCAAAGAATAAAATCAAAAACAAAAGTAAATACACAAGACTCTAGAAATCAATACTAGAACTAACCAATAGTGAAATTGAATCAAAACCTAGTCATATTCCCTGGCAATAGCTCCATAAGTTTTTATGACATCTGATGTTCATGCTCCAACAAGAAAGCGGTCGTTGTCAGCAATTAACTTAACCAAATGTTAGGGTTGAATCCACAGGGAATACAGGGCTTGACTACATAACTTCACTGTTAATCATTTCAAGCATCAATAACTAAAATATCAAAATAGGGGGAGGGGGTAGCGATTCAAAAAAATAAATAAAACAAACACTAGCTATAATGCATGGAAACACTCAATTTTGGGGACAACTTGGGAATTGTCTTCAACATTGTTTGTCGACTTGACTACCGTAGATATCATATCTACAATTGGTGATTTGCATGCAGGACAGTAATTTAGGTTCTTCCAGCCCTCTTGTGATGGTGAAGGTCAAATTTCACCATGGTGCTTGGTCGGCAACCATGGCATGCTAACTAACAGTTACCTATTGTCCCAGTCAACCTCCCCTTGGTCAGTCTTGGTTGATTAGACGAGAACACATTAATCAAATTTTGTCATCTACTTCCCTTTTCCTACTTGCCACTACCTTGGTCGGGATCGTGATAGTAGGTGGGGTTTGGTGTTGGCCACCATCAAACAATAATAATAATGAAGAGAAATAGACAATACATATAAATCCCCAATTATAGAAATGCAAGAAACCTAAGTCATCTCAAGTCAATTACCCATGGTTCCCACAACTCCAAATTGTGGGTGCTTAGCTATTTATGGCCAAGGCAAAACACACAAAAATGCAAGTAATAGACATAGTTGAGAGTTTTACCAACACAATGAAAAGTGAAGATACAACAATTTGCAAACCAACAAGCTTGATAGATATTCAAAGTGTATAGCACATGATTTGCAATTCCCAAAATGGGTTTTCCAAGAGAATATAATTAACTAAGGTGAACTCCTAAGATATTCTTAAGAGAATATTCAAGAGCAATTTTCTAAGTCTACAATATGTCTGACACAAATGAAAGCGTAACTTAAAGTACTTATAGTATATACAAATAAACCTTAAAAATTATGCAAAAAAGAAAATTAGCAGCTGGTATGCCTCGCAGATATGACTCATAGGGTGACCTATGAGTCATAATCAGGGTCTCGTATCAGGTTCTTGACATCTTGGAATCAACTGGTACAACCCACTGGTACGAGTCGTTGCTTGCGGTACAACTCATATGTTCATCTCGTAGTCTTGGTCTTCAATTTTGGTCTAACATTTTGGCTCTATGATTCATTCTACAAGTCCACCTATACGAATCGTAATATGTCTTATGACTTGTAGGATATCCTCATAGGAGAGATCTTTGCTTGGTAAATTTCTGAATTTTAGTCTCTGTTTCTTGCTACGACACACCCTACGATTCGTAAGTGGCCTTATACTGCCTATGCTTCAGCAAAATCTACAATTTTTCTTTAAAATTATGCCAACCTAACTTTTCTACAAGATCAACACAAAAACACATCCAAACCATAAAAAGTTTCTTTAAGAACTCACAAAATCCCTTGTTTCAGGCACCAAATGTGATGTATTTTGACAGCACATCAGCAGACCATCCACCATCTTCTTTTTACTCCCGAGTACCGTGCCCCCAGATCTGCAGTGGAGTTTGGCTATAGGTTGGGGCAGGCCAGGAACCCCTTGATTATGAAGGATACTCGGTATCAGACCACTCTTTTGAGATGGGTGGCTAGTCATATTGCAGATCAGGGTCTAGAACCTACTTGGGTCACCACCCACACAGAGATTATCATCAAGGCTTCACTTAACTTTCCCACCAAATTTTGGTGGGCCATTCTCCAATCACGCATATGGCCGACCTTGGAGGATAATACTCTTACACTAGAGCGTGCGGTTTTGGTTGCCAGCATCTTAGCTGGCTATGATATAGATTGGGCCCGCCTTATCACTGAGAAGATACATGAGGCTACATTAAAGAGGGCTACCTCCATCTCGTTCTCGTGTTCAATCTACAGGCTCTGTATAGAGTCTTGGGTAAAGATTTTACATCAGTTGGATTTGGTTAGTATAGGCCCAGCACACTTTAGAGCCCAACCTGATCAATGTTAATGAGAACTCAGTGGCGCTCCAGCGAGCACAACCTCTACCTCCGCGAGAGATGTTCGCCCATCGCCACCGCTTGAGGGTTTTGAGAGAGACACCACCACTGTTGCTATTACTACTACCAAGGAAAGGCCCCCACAGCATGGTGCAGATGAGGAGAGGGGGCCAACTATTTCTGCTACCGCACCAAAAGACCACTACTTCATAGTCTCCTACAGCGGGCATGGTCTATGTGTTAGCCGCTTCTATTCAAGCTATGGCATGGAGATTATCACATGCTGAGGCCTAGTGGACTCAACTGCTCTAGTAGATTAGACCATGGGTCTGGTCGGCTATTTTGGACTCGGACGATCAGAGCTAGGCATTAACTATTTTTATAATTCAGGACCATATTTTTGCAGTGGATACCTACATCGATGCCTTCGAGGAGAGGATACAGAAGAGATTAGTCGAGGCCCGGCCTTTTGATTTGTCAACCTTACACATAGAAATCCTGACTCTTAGGGATGACTTGACAGCATCACTTGTGGCACTAGTCACATTGCCAGAGGAGATATCTTCGGTGTCGAGGCTTGATTTATTTACCTCTAAGAAGCCTACAGAGACTTCCATAGGGAAGAGACCTTGCATGGATGAGGATCTGCAGGACAGACATGTACGTGCAAGGAGGAGGAGGAGCAGGATTTCGAGCGTGCATTGAGAGAGTCGAGATCATCGAGGCGTGAGGTAGAGATCAGATGAGCTCAAGAGGAGGATCAATTGAGGGGTATTGTCCCCTCCAGACAGAGTGTTATAGTTAAGGAGACTACCCCGTAGGAGGGGGATGGCCAGACTCAGCCAGAGACCGGCGCTTAGGCGCCCAGGTATGTTTTTGACCCCTTATATTCTATTTTTGCTTGATTTTGTGCATTAGGGACAATGCACTTCTATTTTATGGAGTGCAGGGAGTTATGGACCTCAGTGAAGTCTAAGTAGCTTATGGTCCATAACTACCCCAATTTTTTATCTCGAGGTTTTCTTGCTTGTGTTCGTTTTTCTCATGGATATTTGATTTCTATTGAACTAGTATATTTAGGATGTTTAGATAATATGTTTAGTGTATAGTACTAATACTTGTGGCATATATCATATTTTTGTATTTTGTTTGAAAAAGGTACCCACTAAAATTTTTGACTAGTAGTTAGATGGCAATCATTCATGTTAGGTGTTTGACAATATTTGTTCTGATAAGTGAGGGTAAGTTGAGATAAGAAGTATGATCTATGAGTCTTCTGCTGATAATTATGCTATGCCATGTAAGTGGGAACTTATTTTGCTAGATTCATGTACTTTCTGCTAATTTAGAACTTGCCTTGTTATTCTAAGTTAGATTGTAGATTGAATGGATTGGGAAAGGATCCTAGGCCTTTGTTCTTTAATTAGTCCACTTTAGCCTAAACATTACCAATCAAATAATGATTTATCCCTTGTTCCAAATATTTGAGTTTACATGTACCAATTCCTTCAAAACACCTAATTAGTCAAACCTTGTCTAGTGAAAAATCTTGAAATTGGCCTGGGTATTTCCTTGAGCATTGTAAACCTTGACTAAGGAAAAAATTCTAAGTTGAGGGTGGCTACCAAAAGTGGCCCTGGTTCGGAGGAGAGATATTGTGTTCTTCAATACAAGCTACTAGCCTAAGTTGAGGGTCGCTGGTGTAAGGATAAAAACACAAAAATAAGGGGGAGAGTTAGGAACGAAGAGAAAAAGAAGAAAAATCATATACGTGGTGCAAAAAAAATAAAAGATGTCTTAGATTGACTTATAAAAGCAAAAAAGAAGCATTAAAACAAGGCAAGGAGTTGAAAAATGAGAAGAAAGCACCCGGAAAAGCTTGAATAAGGAAAAAGGGATAGTAAAAGTGAAATTGACAAAGTTGGTGGGAAAAAGTGTAGAAAAACATAGTTTCAAGGAGGGCCTTTAGTCACTATTTTCCTACAATATCACACCAAAGCCCCCTAAGCCTATGTTATAAGCTTAGGAAGTCCTAGAGTGATCCTAGACCAATTAGTTGAAGGTCTAAGTCATGAGTATAGGGGCAAGCCTATGGCATTAGTCATTGTGCATGAATATCTTTTGTGAGAGCAAGTGTGTTTTGCACAGTCCTATGGTTAAATTTGAAATCATTTGTGGACTGTTGATATTCCCTTGCTTGTTTTAGTTGGGTTGTCACATGCACCAGTCCGCATTGGTTTGGTAAAATAGCTATCTAATCCTATTTTATAAAATTGGTATGGGTATCTGAGTTTGAGATGTATCTGATATATATGTCATAGTTGAGTTCTGTGTGTTACTGTATTGTCTATATAGATTGAGTCGTCACTTGAGGACAGTAACAATTTTAAGTTGAGAGTGTTGATGTACTATAAAAATACAGCACTTTTGATGCTTAAACCTTAAGATTTTGTGTGTTCTCAATGCGATATTTGTAGGTTTTATGTGTTTTTGTGTTTAGATTTGCAGGAAGATAGGTTGGCCATGATTTGGGGCAATATTGTAGAAGATTGATAATTTTTGTGATTTATGAGACCCTCTATGAATCGTAGATCATTCTACGAGTCATAGAGGCAGTTCTATGATAAATTCTAGTGAAGGTTGAATTCTGAACATCAGCTCAACGGATGTGCATACGAGTCGTAGAGCCATCTACAAAGTCATATTGATGGGTTTCATGAAGATTTCTAATGAGGGACAAGTTGATGAAGCTGAAACCTATGAATATGCATTACAAGTCATAGATCAGTATATGAGTCATGAAATTGTGTCGTAGAAGACAAGTCCAGAATCCTAGAAGCTGACTACGAGATCCCGACTACGAGTCATAACTTATAGTACGAGTCGTAGAGACCTTTCGTGGAGTCCGCCGACTAGTTTTTTTTATTTTTTAGGACTTAATTATAATAATTATAAATAGTGCTTTTAGGTTATTGTACAAGATGGGATGTAATTATTCAGTACTTTTACAGTTTGTTCTTGGAGAACCCAATACTTGAGAGAGAAGATAGTGAAAAAATAATTATGGGTAAATTTGATCTTGAAACTTGTGATTCTCATTCTTCTTGGATTTGCTTGATCATAATTCAATTGGGTAAGTGTTTAATTATGTTTTCTCAATTCATAATTTCTTCATCTACCAATAGCAAGAGTAGCTAAATCTACAACTAGGGTTGTAGAAACCATGAAGAGCTAACTTAGTAAACTCAGGTAATTTGCAATTCTTGGAATGGGTATATGCATGTATTAATCAATTCTCTTTGTTTGTATGTTTTTTTAATGGTGGCAAACATTAAACCTACTTAGTGTTACTAACTTGAACAAGGTAGTAATGAATAGGAAAAGAGATTGATTAGTAGGATTTGATGATGTGTTCTCGTCTAATCAACTGAACTGGGCCAAGGGGAGGTTGACTGGGACTTATAGGTAATGGTTAGTACTGCACACTATGGAGATGGGCCAAGTCACATAGTGAAATTTGCCTCTCACCTTTGACTAAAGGGCTTGGTGAACTTAAATTACCGTCTTGCATGCTGCACACTAGATAAGAATTATGTTATCCTGTGATCCTAAGCTTGGAAAATCATGGGGAACACGGTATCCTAGTTGCTCTCTATTATTGATTATCTCTCGTGATAGTTAGTTTAGTTTACTTTCTTATTGATTATTACAAACCCCTCCCCCTTTAGGGAATTGAGTTGGTTAACTACTTGAATTGCTTATTGGTGAATTTATCTTAAACCTACGTATTCCCTTGGGTTCGACCCTAATCTTTGTTAGGTTTTATATCTTGACAACAACCACTTTATCCTCTAAAAAGGAGGTGTAACTTATAGTGACATCAATGGTATGTCCTTACTTTATATGTTCCCTTATGCATTGTATCATATTGATACCGAGCCATATTCCTTGTGCATGTTTAAGTTAATCTCATTAGTCCTTTAATTTATGTAAATTCATATATATTATCTTTAATAATAATGGCATTACAATTTAATCCTAGCATTGCATCTCAAATATTTAGTACATTCAAACATACTAAAGCATATTTGCCTACATGATTTAACCATGTAGGGACGGGTACTCCTCCACCAGCTCGTGGCTAGTAGTTGGTGTTTGAGACTAGCTTATTATTGTGGTGAGCCCTTAGTGCAAGACTCCACCTATTTTCTTATTCCATTCTGTACTTTTTTTTTCAGACAATGTATTTAAGCCTTTTTGAGGATTTTACTTTCTATGTTGTCTATTATGGATATTCTTTCTATTTGACGGAAACTGATCGTACCGATTTCGTTCATTATGTATTAATGGTATTCTTATGGACAAATGATGTTTTATAATTTCTCTTCTTTTTTTAATGTTACTTCATTGCTTAAGATAGTCCATAGCCTCTTTCCCTTATATATTTTTTCGCAATAAGTTTCTATCTAATGCCTATGAATGCTTAAGATGCTTAGATGGTTACGGGTATCTCATTCGCCATGTCACGGCTAGGATAAGTACAAGAATCTGTGTTGTAAAAGTGTCAAGTTGTACTCTATATTCTCTTTTCTTTTCATTTTATATCATCTGTCAAAATATTCCCAACATCAGGACTCAGCGCACTATTAGGTGCTCAAAGTTGAGATCACCGAACACATTCGGTGATTGGTTGAATGATTACCTCGTGGCCAATTTGAATGACTTTGTCCTTTTTGGGTGTTGTAAACTTTGACGATGGTCTTTTAGACCATCGACTTTATTCGGCGATCAACCGAATGGCTTCATCCGTCACCAAGCGATACTATAATTTTTGAACTTTTTCTTGCCAGGTTCTGTAACATTTGGCAACAGTCATTTAGACCATCAATGCACACTTAGTGATATATTGATTTGTCACTTTATCACCTTTTCTCCAACATGGTTGAGGAGTTGAATTTTGTAATATTAGGTGATCAACTTTCTAATTCGATGTACTATTGAATATGTTCGGCGATGTGGCTTTTGACCATCTTTTATGCTTTTTTACTCCTTTTAACTTTTCTTTCCACGAGTCATCCCTTTTTGCCCCTTGTCCCTCATTCCTAACATTTACACACATTTAGATTAGTTTTCAAGGTAAATTTGTGTATTGAGGACAATATCTATGGTATTTTACGCTCAATATGAGTCAAAATTATGGGCTCATCACTATACTTTTGACCTATCTTATAATCTTCCTCTAAATTTCTTGTTATTTTCTTACCTATGAATGCTTATGACATGCAAATTGATTGGATTTCCCTTAGAAATCTCAATTGTCATTTCACGCCTACGACTTATCTTGGGTCGTGACACTTCGTCATAGCTTAATTTATTTTTTGGATGGTCATTATCCTATTTGATGGAAGTCGCAAGTACTTTCTTTATCTCCTTTTTCCTTATCCTAATACTTCTTCATGTGCTCAACTTCCCACTAACGGCAGAATGCGATGAAGTGATCTAGCCTTCAATACTTGTGATAGATTTAATCATGACTAACTTTGTCATTGTCTTTTGAAACCTCATTTCTTCTACAAGAGTTTTGACCCTTTTGAAAAATTCTCTAGATGCTTAATCATGAGTGCCATATGATCAAAATTCTCTAAATGCTTAATCATGAGTGTCATACTTTATTTTTCTATATCTAACTTTTCTATGGTTTTAAGTACCTATTTTTTTCTTTTATACTTCTAGTGATTTTATGTTCCTAATTCTTCTTGAGTTCTTAAGTTGTGAGGTTTCGATAATTTATCTATAGTGACTATGTCACCATTCTGAGCTTCAAAGAAGGACTCGACTTTTCTTTTTAAAGATTATTGATGAGTTTGTGAACTGCTTTCTCATTGGGAACTATTTATTTAAATAAGTATATTCCATTAATTATAGTTGTGAACCTTGTATGAATTTTTTTAATGATTTCTTCATACTTCATCTTGAAGAGTTCATATTATAAATCTAGCATGTCAATTCTTAGTTCTTTATATTAAAAAATACCTTCAAAAACTATCTGCAGAAAGTAGGGTTGTTCATGATTATGGTTAAAAAATTAAAAATTGAACCGCAATCCGAACTAAACTGATTAAAATATCTGATATTTGATTTGATCTGGTTAGGTTTGATTTTTAAATTTTGAAAACCGACACTATTTGGTTTTG
>JAABOM020058529.1:0-13800 GCA_011800125.2 Solanum clarkiae | reverse complement strand
TGGGAGGCATAAGGAGTTGAGGTTTAGGGACGGCATCGTGACGTGGTGGGTGCTGGGCCGAGTTTGCCCCGGCTCACAAAAGTGCTTGGCCACGTTGCCTCGGCTCTATAAGCGGGCACGATGACCTTTATATTTTGACACGTGCATGCTTGGCATTTTACCTTGATTTACCTATGTTATGACGTGAGCGCTGGGCCAAGTTTGCCCCGGCTCACTTATGTGTTTGTTCGTTGGGGGGGGAGGGAAATTGTGTGGGAGATATTGGAGACATAAACTTTCCGGAGTTAGTGGGATGGCGCGAATTGGGGGATCGCCATCATTCCCGTCCGTTAGGCATTGTTTAGCAACTTAAATAAAGGTTTTCCGTAAGGATTCTATGCAGGTTTGATTCGTGTATTTAGTTTACTATTTTTACTTATGCTTTGTGCCGTCACTTTACATACTTGGTACATTTTCGTACTGACCCCCTACCTTCGGAGGGGGGGGGTTGCGTTCATACCCGCAGGTACCGAAGATCAGGGTAGAGACCCTCCTGCTTAGGATATCTGTCGGCTGCTGAAGTGCTCCATTTGTCTCCGGAGCAGTTGTGGGTATTTTCATATTCCTGTATCTTTCTTGTTCACTGATTATCTATATTTAAGGGTATGACGGGGCCCTGTCCCATCTTATGTTTTGTTTGTCTGTATAGAGGTCTGTGGATATGTGTGGGTGTGGGATGTTTCGTATGATGTGCGTATGTATGTATGACATGTTTGTTAGGCGGCAGGCCCGCAGCGGTGACCTTGTCGGCCCGCACTTATATTACGTACCATTGTTTTGTTGTCTGGGAAGCTGTTGGCTTTTAACTTGCAGGTGAGGTTAGTCAGTAAAACAGAGGAAACTCTGCCGAAATTTTGACAAAAATATGTAACAAATAAGATGGGGAAACCCAGTTTGATGCCGTTGGGGTGTCTTATCGGCACCAGTCACGATCCCTGGGACGGGTCGTGACAATAAAGCAGACAATAAAAAAAAACATGGGTGATACCAAAATAAAAATCAAAAAATCATCAACATGCCATGTATTAAAAAAAACTCCAATGTCATTCAACATTAAATAAAAAAACTAAATCCGCTATCAAAATAAACACCAAACAGATTAAATAGAAAACCAAAATAAAAAATGATACCAAAATAACCAAAAAAAAAAAAAAACCTCAAACTTCCCATGTATTAAAAGAACTCCAAGATCATTGAAGATAAACCAATGACTACATAAACATTTATATAAGATGTATATCAAAAAAATATCAAAACTGGTATCAAGATGAATACCAAAGAAACATAAAGACCAAATAAACATAAAAAAAATCATACATGCCATGTAAACTTCAATGCCAATGCCATTCAACATAAAAAAACCAAATATGCTATCAAAAATAAAAATAAAAAATAAAAAGCAGACAAATAGAAAACTAGGATGATACAAAAAAATAAACAACAAAAAATTAGAGAGTTGCACAAGAAAAATATAAAGAAGACAACCAAAAAAAAGGGTGATACCAAAATGTACAGTGTTCAGTGACATAAAAAAATAAACAAAAAATAATTGTGACATACTTTTCGAGCTTTTTCAACATCTTTTTCATTCTTTTTGGTTGGCTTATAAGCTTTAATCTTGTTTGTTTTATTTCGAACCATATACTACACACAAAATAATATTCCAATAGAGACAAATTATTATAAGCAAAAAATTAAAATACCTTGGATCTAACTAAGCTGCTTTTACCCTCCTTATTGAGACGAAGTCTTTTCAAAAGAGGTGATTCATCTTCAAAATCACTGTCATATGGAAGATTAGATGTGTTCTCCTTCTCTTTCACAGGTTTTTAAAGGATGATTCATAGGTGATTTAGTCTTGCAACTGTTGGTATCAACCACCACAGGTTTATTCTTCGTCGGAGATGGAGTAAATGCATGGAGTTTAAAACATAGACGTGAAAAACATGCATGGGTCGAATCCAAGCAAATGGGATCCTCATTAAATCTAGGGCTTCTACGAGTTGGTATTTTTTGAGCAATATCTTTGGACATGATTAAAGTATAAGGCACAACAGGAAAAACAAAAGAAAAAAAATTGGTATTGGGAAGTTTCCAACAATGATTTCCACATAAAGAAGAAAACATGGAAGGAAAAAATATGTTCTTTCAACAATGGCCACAATGAAGATGAAGAACCGGATCAAAAAAGTAATAGTGTTGCTTCCATGTAATGGGTTCTGAAAAGACATAGATTGGATGAGTGTTGCTTCCATAGTATTGCTTCCAAGAGTAAGAAAATTTAGAAAAAGTAGTATTGGGGGAAAAAATAGCTTATACCAAATCCCAAGGAAAAAAAATAAATATTAAAATTATAAAAAATAAAATAAGTTGACATGTACACTTTTGTAAATAATAAGCCAAGTTTATAAATACAATATGACCCCTATGATAAATGTAATAAATGCTCTTAAATGATTTTTTCTAGCAATTTTCGTTATATATATATATGCTTTAATAGTGTTAGATGCAACTATTTTATCACATAACTTTTTTCGTATCTTATTTGAATTTCACTCCTATTACAAGGTCTTTTGGTTATTAACTAAAATGATTACTTCATTTATTTATTTGCTTTAAATATTTACTAACTCATATCTAATTGCCTATTTAATTGTGAGTCTTAATTTTCATAACTTTCACGGTTTTCATATTCATAACCTCCACATATTTAATTTAGAATTTTTAGGATATTGTTTTTGGCATTTCTCTATTTTGCTTATGTAAATTCATTTTTGATTTCATGAGACCCCTAGCCAATGTTATACTTTTCATTCTATCATTAAAATAGTAAAACACTTATATTATTATTGTGCTAATTGATTTATGCTTCAGTTTGATTTGATGGAGAAGACTCTTGAATTTTGATTGGTTGTGGGAGAAAGTGTCAGGAAAACTCAAAAAATTATGCATTGATTCTATATTTGTTTTTTCATCTAGTGTTATGAATTAAGTCTTAAGAATGATACCATTAATATGTATGTTGTATTTGTTCTTCTTTGTTTATTTTTTGTGTTTTCTTTTCATTGGACTTTTTAACTTTATTTTTTTATAAAATTTCTAACTGTCGGAAATCTACATTTTTTTTGGACTCAAATTAGCCATTTGTGACTTTATTGAAGATTTACTAACTATTGACCAAAGTTCGAAATTTACAATATAATTGGTTGCTTATGATATTAATTTTAAACATTAAAAACTTTTCTCATTTATTGTTTCTTGTCACACATTTAAAGATTTATTTATAATTATTGTATTTTATTAGTCATTACATGTATATTTTTGTAGAAATTTCTAATCATAATAAAAACTTACATGGGACACACGTGCAAAGAATGTGCCCAAAAACAAATATATAAAAATAATTAATGGAATAAGACTACTCAATTTTCAGAATTGCATGAACTCTAGGGGTGGGCAAGAAAAACCGAAAAATCAAATCGAATCGAACTAATTTGATTTTTTGGTGTCGGTTTTTCAATTTTTTGGTTCCTTTTTTTGGAAACTTCAGTTCGGTTGACAGTGTAAGGGTCTCGAAACTATGGTGCACCAAAAAACTGAAGTTTTATTATATTAATAATTTAATACTTCTAAATTTTTATATTTAAATATTAACTCAAGCCCAACCAAATTTTAACCATTGGAAAGAGCTTTAGTCATTATGAAAGAAAATCATTTGGATGGTGTGCTTTTGTCATATTCTTGATTGTTATGTTTAGCGGTTGCATGATTTTAAAGAATCATTTGCAGCTCCCATCAGTTAATAAGTCATCTGCACTTAATAATGTTCTAATTTAACCTCTGTATTAAGTAAGTTGTTTTTTTTAATTTTGTTTGTAGATGGTGATGCTATTAATTTACAATTATATATAAAGTATATAATATTAAAATATTAGAGTAATTTATTACATACTTTTAATACGGATTAAATCATTTTTATTTTATTTTTACTTAGCACGAAAAAGCATTTTAGAAACATCGAAATAAATCGAACCGAAGTTGAAAAAACCGAACCGAACCAATCTAGTTTGGTGCGGAGTATGATGCTCATTTTTAAAAAATCGAACACTAAAAGATCGAATTGAACTTCAACAACACCGAATCGAAGAACTGAATGCCCACCCCTATTGAACTCTTGAGACTCACACACTTGTTAAAGACCCCTGTTCTACCATTTCGCACCTTGAGCATGCGTGGTGGAGTAGTATTGTATCAACTTTGTGAGTCAATAACAAAGAAAAAAATGGAGAAAGATCAAAGATTATTCACTGCTGATAAACAACGTATCTTATTCAACAGAGTGAAAAAATAGAGTGGAGTAGAATAGAGAGGACTATGAAGAATTATATTGAAAAATTAGTTCTTGAATCTTGCAAACAGATCGGAGGTAGTTAAATATAGTTAATGTGTTTCCTATTCTTGGTTTGTTCTCTTCACTTATGAGAAATAGAATTGCAATTTAATAATGTGGCTCTTAAGATTTCACCGATAAAAATCAGATTATAAAAATAGCAATTTTAGCATACACACGCCTCACACATGTAGTCTGACGGTTATACATCCATGGAAATTAAGGCCAATCATCCTAAGCCTAACTCTGTTGATGGGTGCCCACTCATTACATTATTTCTTTCACATCAAGCACATCTGGTAACTCCTTACCAGGATATATATATATCTACAACATCAGATTCAGGAAGTACCTCTTATCAGGCCACCACCGACAATTATTCTTCAGATGTGCCTGACAACTCCGTCATTGTCACGGTGACGACCACATCTAAGGTGTAGACTCGGGGCGTAACAAGAGGATAATTTGATAAATCCAAGCCTAAGGCCTAGATGCGACACGATGAATAGGGAATCCGAAGGAAACTCAAACAAGCCTTTTAGCATATCATTCGTACATGCTTAGTCGCACAAGCAAAATAAACAACAACAAGTAACATTAATAAGAAGGGAAGCTGTCACGACCCAAGCCTAGGGCCTAGATGTGACACGGCAAATGGAAAGTCCGGAGACAACCTAAACAAGCCCCTTAACATATCATGTACACATCCTTGGTTGCAGAAGCAAAATAAAAAAATAACAAGAGTCAATTATCCAAAAGGAAAGAGGGACTAAGGGAAGTCTTTGATAATCATAGAAACATAAGGAGAGTCAAACTCAAAAACATATATAAACTTAGTATCCAACAACACCTCTACTAATTTAGAATGAAATGGAGGCCAAGACACTCCCTGAGCTCACCCTCATGATAATAATTAATAAGTGTTCAACATAAGAAGAGAAGTCCCAACATAGCATGAGTAATATAGCTATTGTCCTTGGAGTTTGAGGACTCACCAAAGCTTTCTTCAAAGTACCGAACTAGCCACGTGGAGGAGAATGATCGAAAGGAGCTCCGGTCCCTACATGGTAATATCATGTAGGCATAGAGTATGGGTTAGTACTTGGAATGTACTAAGTATGCGGGGTGCAGTGCATCAAAGACATAAGCCATAATATTCAAAAATGCATAATCATAATCAATGGATATATAATCACAATATGACTTGCATGATCAATGCTTGCAATAAAACATGCTTGTAAAACATTTAACTTGTATTATATATCATACATATGTGGGAAGAGACCTCAACCGACATAGATCAAGTAGCTACAACTTGGAATCCAAGGTATGACACCCCTTCGGTATAGGTGACCGGGCATGACACCCCGACGAAGTGTGGTCTACTTGTCAAGGCAAACCAAACATGATAACATGAAGTAGATGGATCGACTAGTATAGCAAGGGCAAAATATATAATCCTATGGTGGCACATAGTTTAGAGACTAAAGACTTTATATAAGGACCCCTTGTGTCGAGCCCCCATCTTAAACCTCAATTAGTGCTAAGTCTAATCCCATGGAATACTTGAAATAATCATACTTTAATCATAACATTGGATAACTTATAAGATACATGATAACTTGACATGAGTATCTCTTTCACATGCTTGACCTCTACTAGTGAGCCTAACTTGAAACATAAGAATAAATAATAATCATACATGATCCCTGCCTTGACATGAATGGCTCACAAGGGTTAAAATCTTTAAATAGGACTCAACTTGATACTTGTAAAATTATAAATATTTTTCATGAATTCAATACATGCTTGTAAGCCCTTAATCATCACGAAATCATTGACTTGTAAATCATGTAATAGTTCATCAACAACTTGAGAATTCTTGTCATGTAATTTTATCAAAAACATGGTGGGTTCATGATATTTGTTCAAAATCATGCAACTCAAGAGTAAAACAAGAAGAGTAAACTCAATTCAAATCAACCCACCAATATTGTACTAAAACCCTTATTTAGGGTATCTTAAAATCCATCACAAAAGCTCATAATAGTTCACAGTTTTATAGCTCAAATCATGCATAGTCTCAATAGACAAAAATTAATTCATGAAATATGCCTGAAATAGATACTCGTGCATAATCAATCAATACTTGATAAAACCCCAACATAATTCATATTCATATTTCATAATAAAAGACACCATAAGTAATACAACTTAGACACATGCAATTTTCATAAAAGAGAAGGTTGGGCTCCATGGGTGAAAGGACCCATAGATGAAAACCCACATATCTTAAACCTTGAATTTTTCTTGAAATGAACTTGAAGGAGACTTAATTTTCAAAATTGAACTTGAAATCCTTAAATTTGAATGAGAGATTTGATAAAGTCTTGGAAAGGTTTTGGAGAGGGTTTTGTGAGTTATAGAGTTGAAACATAGCTAAGTATGGAAGATTTCACGTTTAAATGGGCATGAGGCTATTACCCCAATGCCCTTGGTCGAAATGAGAAAACTGAAATTTTTTTTTACACTGATTCGCGCTCCAGGCGCGACGTGAACTAGATGTGTAACATAATTTACACTATTTTGCACCCCAGGCGCATCGCGGCCTGGGCGTGGACAGCCACTGAAATTTAAAAATTCGCACAAATTATTTTCTCTCGGGTTTTCTAAAATTTGGATTATACCTATTTCTCACTCAATTTTACCCTTTGATCAAGAATATGCAGTCGGATTTCCAAAGTCACGCATAGATTTTGAGATATATAATAATTACAATTATGAGGCATTTCGAAGCACATGAGGGTGTTTCAGAAGCTGGAGTAAGGGAAGTCTTTCATAATGGTAATATCATAAGAAGAGTCGAGCTCATATACATAGCACACCATATTATCTAACAACACCTCTACATAGAATGGAGTGGGAGCCGAGAAACTTCCCGGGCTCACCCTGAAGTAATAGGTATCCAAAAAGTAGTACAAGTCTCAACAAAGCATGAAAGGAAAATAGATAATTCTCTCGTAGTCGAGAACTCACCAAAAGCTTTCTTCAAATGAACTAAACTAGCCACGTAGAGGAGGAGGATCAATAGGAGCTTCGGTCTCTACATGGTGATATCATGTATGCATAGAGTATGCATTAGTGCTTGAAATGTACTAAGTATGTGGGGTGTAATGCAACAAAGACATAAGCCATAATAATCAAGATGCATATTCATAAACAATGGATATAATCTCAATATGACATGTATGATCCATGCTTGTAATAAAACATGCATGCAAACATTCAACTTGCATATATAACATACATATGTGGGAGTTGACCTTAACCGGCATATAAGACCAAGCGAGCTACTATTTGGAATCCCGATGCATGAAACCCCAGCGGAGAAGGTGTGGTCTACTTGCCAAGGTAAACCAAACTTGACCCCACTTTGTGGGTAACTCGACCTAGATGGATCCACTAGTAAGGCCCTTTAGGGAAATAATATAATACTATGGTGGCACATAATTTAGAGACTAAGACTTTATATAAGGACCTCTTGAGTCGAGCCCCCACCTTAAGCCTCAATCGGTGCTAAGTCTAATCCCACAAAATACTTGAAATAATCATAGATTTAATCATAACATGAATAACTTGTAAAGACTTGATAACATGGCATGAGTAGCTCATTCATATACTTAACCCCTACATGGGCATATACCTTATACTAAAGGGTAGAAAATAATACATGAACTTGACCCCTCCTAGTAGGTATCGCATTTCACGTGAGGGTAGAAACTTGTAACATGCTTGACCCCTATTAGTGAGCTTAGCTTGAACATGAGGGTAAAATAGTAATCATGCTTGACCCTTCAAAGAGATATAATTGCTCACAAGAGGATAGGATTATAGAATAAGGCTCAACTTGTCACTTGTAAATCATAGAAACCTTTCATGACTTTAATACATGCTTGGGATCCCATAATTATCATGAAATCACTTGACTTGCAAATCATGCAATAACTCATCTTTAACTTGAAAATCCTTGTCATATAGTTTAATCAAACATGGTGGGTCCTTAAAGACATGTACAAACCATGCAATTTATAGAGTAATAACCACAAGAGAGTAAAACCATCCATTTATGCAATCAACGCACCAATATTGTAGTAAAACCCTTATTTTGGGTATTATGAAATCTATCTCAAATGTTCAAAATGTTTCATAGTTCTCATAGCTCATATCATGCATAGTCTCAATAGATATAAATCAACTCATGGAATAAACTTAAAAATGGATATTTATGCATAATCACTCAGTACTTGATAGAATCCAACATATTACACCCATGAAGAATGCAACTTGAAATAATGAAATTTTCATCAAAAGAGAGGGTTGGGCTCCATGGGTGATGGGGCCCATGAATGAAAACCTACATACCTGAAGTTTGGATTTCTTAAAGCAAAAGTTAAGGAAGGCATGAGACTTGACTTGGGTTCTTGGAATGCAAAGCATGTTCTTGAGATTGAATGGATGGTTTGATAGTGTATTGGGAGGATTTTGAGAGTGTTTCTTGAGATTTTGAAGGTGAGAAATGGCTAATCTTAAAGGTGTTCATGTTTAAATAGGCATTGGATTATTACCCAAATGCCCTTGGACGGAACAAGAAAACTGAGAAAGATTTTGCACTGGTCCACACCCCGGGGGCGACACGGACCAGGTGCGCATGCCCAATTACTCTATGGTGCGCACCAGGCGTGTTGCGGCCTGGGTGCGCAGGGCCAATGGAAATCGTTCCCGTTGCAAAAAATTATTTTTTGCTACGGTATTCTAAAATTTGAGGGCGACTTTTTTCCCACTCAATTTTACCCCCTGAATGAGAATGTGAAGTCGGATCTTCAAAATCATGCACGAATTTTGAGATATGCAAGAAATGAACTTATGGGGCATTCCGAAGCACATAAGGAGTGCTTCAGTCACATCTTCCCCAGGTATGTCTTCTGTTACATCTTCTTCCATCTTTGCTTCCTCATCCTCATTATAACCCTTCCACTTGCTCCATTCCTTCTTCTGTTCCTAAACCAAATCATTCCATGGTTACCCATTCTAAAAACATGTTAGTATGCCAATTCAAAGGCTTTGTCTCAGTGTTACTTTATCTCCTAAAGGCAACTCCTCCCCTGCTGCACAACCTTCTAAATTGCAAGTAAGCTACTTCCCCAAATGCCAATAGCAAATCCAAGCCTACCAGATCTTTGATTTCTTTCTATTCAGTACCCTAACCTATTGAGGCTATGAGTGTTAGCCAAGCATTAAAAGATCCTAAGTGGGTTTAATTTTTGTGCTAAATACAATTTGGATGGAAGTATTAGCCGTTATAAAGCCCGAGTGGTTGCTACGGATTTGTAGCACCCAGGTGTTGATTATGGTAAAACATATTCTTTGATAGCAAGGCATACCACAATATGTGTTATTCTCTCATTGGTTGCTACGTCTGGTTGGCCACTGTTGAAATTAATACATTCACAAGGATACATGCATCTTATCCTCGGGTTTTAGTCTTTCAATGTTATCGCTTAGTTCTTTAAGAAGTCTTTTAGGAGTTAGTAATACATGTATCTAGTTATGTGTGCATTACTCTTGGATTGACATTTCAAATAGTATAAATACAGATGTAATTGGTGATTGTAATCATCCCAAGTGTCTTAACTAGCCTAATATAACTTGAACATTCTCTACGAAAAATATCCTCCTTCTGTTTATCCTTCAAATTGGTATTAGAACAATTTTTCGTTCTTAATTTGGGGTTAGGTGAAAAAATTATGGCATCTAAAACAAATAAAGGTCGATAGAAATGACGTTGAATATCTGGAAGATAAGAATGAAAACGTACTTGAAAGCTCAAGGTTTATGGACTATTGTTGCAAAATGACTGTGAGGAGCCAGAAGATGATGATGAACTTACAATAGCAGAGATTAAAAATCTTGAGGCTACATATCATCAAGATGCAATAGCCTTGAGCAAAATTCAAATGGGAGTCTCAAGAGCATATTTTGCAAAAATTGCTACTTATGAGACTTCAAAGCAAGCTTGGGAGTCTCTGGAAGCTGAGATGTATGGTGACGAAAAGATACGCACTATCAATCTTCAAAGTCTTAGAAGAGAGTTTCATAATTGGAAGATGAAAGAATCTGAAAAAATAGTTGAATATCCCACAAGAGTTATGAATATTGTTAAAGAAATGATAGATTATGGTGATGCAATTTCCGACCAACAAGTTGTGGAAAAGATTCTAATTAGTGTCACAGAAAAGTATGTATATATTGTTGCCATCATTGAGGAGACGAATGTTCTTTCCAAGCGTACCATCAAAGAACTAGTTGGATCATTTCGTGCACATGAAAAATGAAGATTTTTTCGTGAAGAACAACCCAAAGAGACAGCTTTCCAGTCCAGAACCAATGAGAATTCCAAAATTTTCTCAAAATATCGACAAAAAAAAGTACAGTCTAAAAAAGAAGCAGGATCATGTTTACTCTGATAGTCGCGGGGGGAGGGGGAGAGGGGAGGGGGAATTGCAATCTTTCGGATAGTTGACTACTTTCACTTGACAGTAGACTAGAACTTATTCCATTTTACAAAGATAGAAATAAACTTAACAGAAATAAGATCAACGACAAGCATTTTATACTGGTTTGAAACACCAATGTGGTTCCTACTTCCAGTTCCCTTGGGTCACAAAGGGTTTCTTTAAAGCTCCATTGTAAGGACTGGTTGACAGATGGTATTCACACTTTATCTGATGCACATATCAGATTTTCAACCACCCTCAGTATAGTCTAGTCTACAATATCTATGTTTCTCTCTCTCTCTCTCTCTCTCTATCTCTCTCTCTCTCTCTCTTTTTAACAATTGTTCACACTTGGAGTAGAATGTTTCTATTGAGTAGAAGAGTAATACTTTAGGCTGGATCTTTTTCATTGAGAGTTCTAAGACTGTTTGGAAAGAGAGAATTGCTATAAGAGGCTTCCGAATTCTAGATGTTGGAGATTCCTTGATCCAAGGGATTTCTTCCAATCAAGGATATTGTAGAATCCTTGATTGGGAATGCATCCAACTTGATTGGATATCTTTCCTTCTTTTCAGATGTGATTTGCAGTCATCAACGTTATGATTCCTTGAGTTTCTCCTTGACTTTTGCATGGATCTTCAATCATCAAGATCTTCCTTTTCTCGCAGACATTATTCCAAGAATCTTGTGGGTCCTCCTTTTTTCCTTTTCGATCTGTCGTCAAATTTTCCAAGGATCTTGTGGGTCCTCCTTTTTTCCTTTTTGATTTTTCCTACAAATAAGATCATCAAAAGCTATTAGATGATAACAGACTCTACTAAAAAGATTGAAGAAAAAGGTGAGAAAAGTAATAGTCATTTTTGTAAAATTTGCAAAAAGACTAATCATAATTCAGAAAAATGTTGGCACAAATGCAAGCTCTAATGTAACTTTTGTAAAACTTTTGGCCATATCGAGAAGGATTTTTGGCATGAGCAACGGGAGCAAGCAAATTTCTGTGAAGGAAACGAGGAAGAAAAGGAAAACTTTTTCTTTGCTTCTCAATCTGATGCTTCGACAAAAAGCAATGAATGGAATGTTGATAGGGGTTGTAGCAATCATATGACTGGATATGAAAAGGCTTTCCTTTCAATTAATCATAGCATCTCTGCTAAAGTGAGAATGGAGAATGGAGCCTTAAAAGAACCATTTTGATCAACATAAAAGGAAGCAAAAAGCAAACTCATGATGTGCTTTATATTCCTGACTTAGAAGAAAATTTGCTTAGTATTGGTCAGCTCATGGAAAATGGTTATTCTCTTGTGTTAGAGATAATTATTGAAAGATCTATGACAAAATTGAGCCAAATCAAATCTTTTTTGAAGTACAGATGATAATAATAAACTTTCCTTTACAACTTTATTACTATGCATTCAAAAATGAAGTTGTAGATGATTCATGGCTTTGGCACAAAAGATTTTGTTACTTGAATTTTCATGGTTTGAAGCTGCTCAAGCAAAAAGACATGGAGCTAGGCCGTCCTGAGATACAAACTGAGGTGGATCCATGTGAAAGTTATATTATGGGAAGCAACGTAGAAAGTGTTAGAAATTAAGCAATGAAAGCATATGAATAAGATCGGAATTCTCACATAATCATAACGTAATATAATCAGTTTCATATATCCATCAAATATTAGGAAATAGTTGACGAATCTCGAAAGAATTACTAATCTTTTGAAGCTTTCAAAAACGAATTCTTTGAGTGACGAGTCCAGGACTCCGGTCTTCTACAACTTTCTATTAATTTTCTACTAGTGACTTGTGTGGGCAAGTATTTTTGAGGACTTTAATTTTTTTTTAGTGTTTTTCTTTTTAGCGGGAACCCCTTCTATCCTCAACCTTTGAAGAAGAAAAAGATGATAGGACAAAAATGGTTAAAGGCATTAAGGAGTAATAAATCCCAAATAAAAACCCCCAAACCATTTTTATTCCCAATTAAAAGAAAAAACTATTTTATAAAATAGTTAGGAGTATTCAATACCCCACAAACCCCAAAAACATTTTCATTTATTATTTTGAAATATTTGCAAAACACTACTGATATTATTTCCATAAAAAAATGTTTTTGATATATCATTTAATTTGAAATATTTCCAAACCTGTGTTTTAATATATATACTAAAACCCACTGATTTTATCTCAAAAAAAGTTTTTTCTCAAAACTAGCTAATTAATTAGGCATAGTAGGGACTGAAGATACACTTAGCTGAGACTTCTATTTACGATAATAATTCTCAAAAAGTATGAATTAATCATATCGTAAAAAATTATACATTATTCCACTAAAAATATGTAATTGCACTCCTCAATATTAACGTTAAAATCTACCATTACATCTTATTTAACCCCCGTGTTAGAATTATCGAAATCAATCAATTAAATTGAATCTTCTAAAAAAAATTTAATTTATTGACTAAATTAATCTTTTATATTTTATACTTAATTTATTTCACGTGATGGATATAAAATCCACCTGGAGAGTTTTCACGTGGAAACTTTTAAGTAGCCATTAAGGGATCTTCAACTCGAGACTGAGACACGGTTCTATCAACTAATCATTAGTTCACTAATATTATTTGCAATTATCCAACCCATTAATTAGGAATTTATTGACTCATCAAAAGTCTCACCTTTTAATGGAATAAAATAATTTAACAAATCACATAGCTCATAATAATTATCAAGATTAAGAGTATAAATACATACAATGGACAAGAGAATTTATTTATTAAATATTCAGAACATAAATAAAATTCTCAAATTGGTCTGTTCAATA